>LTAE01001100.1:5848-22291 GCA_001647135.1 Pontederia paniculata | reverse complement strand
ATATATATATATATATATATATATATATATATGTATGTATGTATATATGTATATATACCTCATGCTGTGACTTTGCCCTAAAAAATAAAATCCTAGAATTAAATCTTTTGCAAATGAAGATTAAATCTATCTTTTGAAGACAATTTGATATTTGAATGATGTATTATACTTTACTGGAAATTTGACATTCAGATTAATAAGTGTTATATTTCATTGCATGATGAGTTTTATACTTTGTTTAATGGTACAATGTTAAAAGTGTTATATTTTTGCTACAATATTAGATGTTCTATTATAATTTTGTATAAGATCTTGCATAATATTTGATTTCAATGTTAACTTTCGTCTATTAAGTTATAATAGAAAATTATACGTTCAATATTTTTCATACGAGTGTAACATATTTTTTGTGTCATTTATAAATCTTTGAGTCTTCACAACTCTAAGAAGAATTTTAGTATAATTGGAATTTTTTAATTTAGTTTTTGATCCAAATCGGGACGTCTCGGATCCGGCCCTGATTCAACCGGGTCGGGAATGGGACTAATTGTCTCTTTCCCGGTTAAATTCGGATCGGTACCGAGACAGATTCATTTTCGGCCCAAACACGATTATGCTCACCCCTACCTCTTACCAAGGTTGTCAAGATCTCGATTTTTTTTATTTATCTTATGATCTTCCTATATTTAACCAACTATCGATTTATTCATAGAATCTTTATGATCTTTATAAGATCTTTCATAAAACTTTACGATTTTTGTTCGATTATCGATCTTACATTTTTTTTACGATTCTAAATAAGATCTCGATCTTAATAATCTTGTCTCGTACAACACTTGTTATTGAAAAGACTCTCACGCTCGAGTGTTATAAGCATTACATAATGCATTACATTAATGTTATGCTTTGTTTATTAGTTGATCATTGTAAATTATAGATCTCGAAGCAATGTGAATCTTGTACTTTGTATTTTATCTTTTTTTTAAAAGAGAAATGGATTAATTAGGATTCGAAAAGTCTGAGTACAAAATACCGAGGATACCCGGAGGAGGGTTTTCCTCCCAAAAAGAATCGCTATTCGATTTTCGACCTAGAGAAGCTAGATAATCAGCAGCTGTATTAGCACTGCGCTTAATGTAAATACAGGGAGGATTATCCAGTTCGATAAGCAACTGCCAAATGTCTTCAAAGATAGTCCTCATCCGCCAAGGGCAGGCAACCTTCCGATTGATAGTAGCAACTGCCGAGATGGAGTCGGACTCGACCGTTAGTTTCCGTAGTCCCAAGCGCCTGCATGCAATTAGACCTTGTTTGATGCTCCACACCTCTGCATCTAGCACAGACTTGAATACCTTCCTAATTGCTCCTGCACATACAAAATAAGAATTAGTTCTAACAATGAAACCTGCTCCCCCCACCTCCTCTTGATTCACGAAGGAACCATCCGAGTTCAATTTGAACTCAGATTGAGGTGGGGGCTCCCAACGTACCAAAGATTGGTTTGTTGGGGGAGTCCCTTCAGTTCGATGGATCGAGTCTAACTCATTGAAGCTAGCCACAATCCGGTTCCACACCCCAGAAGCGGTTGCTTGGCGAGAACTGAAATGGACATCGTTCCTCATCTTCCAAATCTCCCAAAGAGTAAGAGCAAATAAACTAAGAAATTGAGGACGAGTGTTTGGATCACAATCATGTCCCTCTTTAACCCAATCCCCCATTCCCCATGAATTGAAAAAAGAGAATTGGAAGCCAGTACTATTCTGGAAAAGATTCCAGATCTGAGATGCAAAAGGGCAAGAGAAGAATAGATGAGCATTGGTTTCCAAAGCAGAGCCACATAGGGTACAAGATGGGTTAATATTAGCAATAATTTTGGCTAGCATATCCTTTGTTGGGAGCCTGTTGTGGGATAATTTCCATAAAAAACATTTGGATTTTAGGAGGAATTTTAATGCGCCATATTGTTCTCCAACCTTGCCATCCTGCATACTGGGGGGGAGCCAAAGGCCTGCTAAGAAAGTTGTAAACAGATTTTGCATTTGGAATACCATATACATCAGGTTCCCAGATCCATGAGTCATCATAAGGGCGAGCAGGTAGATTTAAATAGAGAATTTTAACCACTAAACAAGGAGCAAAAGAGAGTGTAAGCAAATCTATATTCCATTCAGATTGATCAATAAAATCAGATACCATCATGTCAGAAAACTGAGAGTACACATTCACATAAGTGGGCATGAAGCAGATAGGAACATTAAAAAGCCATGGGTCTTTATATGCATGAGTAGAACAACCATTACCAATTTGTTTTCTGAGGCCCAATTTTATATCTGCCATCACTTGGAGAAGCAGACGCCAGCTCCATGCAATTTTAGGGGGAAAGGATGAGGAGAGTAGAGACCAGGGATGAGGAGATCCATATTTCTGAGTTATGAGTGAAGCAAAGGGGTCCGGGTGTTGATTTAAAACCGATAATACCCTTTTAGCTAACAAGGCAGTTTTAATAAATTTTAGACTTCTAATGCCCAGTCCACCATCTTGTCTTGCAAGTTGAACAGTATTCCACCCAATTAGATGCATTCCTTGTTTTTCTCCTGAAGAGGACCATAGAAAACCCCTAGACAATCTCTCTAATGATTCCATAAAACCAGATGTAATATAGACTGAACTTAAAGAGAAACTGGGAATTGAGTTTAGAGTAGCTTTGATTAGGGTTGTTTTACCAGCTTGTGTAAGGGTCTTTAACTTCCATCCTGACAATCTTCTGTTAACTTTATCAGTTATATGATCAAAAGCTTTTTTGTTGATATATTTATAAGATATGAGAGAGCCAAGATATGTAAAAGGAAAAGATCCTGCTTCCATTTGAAGTATATTCCTGAGAATGTTTTTTCTCCTGATATTGAATTTTGGAGGAAGATAGAAGGCAGATTTAAGTAAATTTATCTTTTGATTAGTTAAAAGATAGTATTGATTGAAAATTTCTTTGAGTCTTTTGCAACTAGGTGAGTTTGCTTGTATACAAACTAACAAGTCATCTGCATATAACATATGGCTGATGGAAATGGAACCTATTTTAAAAGGTTTTATTCTGCCTAGTTCAATTTCCTGATTCAAAAGGGATGAGAAGACTTGAGTGACCAGGATGAATAGATAGGGTGAGAGAGGGTCACCTTGTCTAATGCCTTTGGAACTTTGGAAGTATGGAGACAGGGAACCATTTATATAACAAGTGAAAGAAGGGGATTGTATGCAAGTTCTGACCCAGAAGATAAATTGAGGTGGAAATTTCATGATAGTTAAAACAGTTATAATGGCTTCCCAGGACACTCTATCGAAGGCTTTCTCCATATCAGCTTTTAAAATAAGGAACTTTTTTCTTCCAGTAGTCATAGAATGGGCAATTTCTTGGGCCAAGAAAATATTGTCTTGTATTGATCGATTAGCCACAAAAGCAGATTGAGCTTTGTCAATAAGGTCAGGTAGTGTTGGTTTCAGTCTATTTGCCAAGATCTTTGCTATTGCCCTATAAATTACATTACATAAGGAAATGGGTCTGTAATCTGTAACATGCTTTGGATTGGGCTTTTTGGGGATAAAAGTGATAGCAGTGTTTGAGGATCCTTGAGGGAGTTGGCCTGATAAAAAGAATTTCTTTATTTCTTTTGTGACAGCAGGTCCTATTATGTCCCAGTAATTTCTGTAGAATTCACATGTAAACCCATCTGGCCCTGGGGCCTTGCCTTGAGCCATATTCCAGAAACAATTTTTAATTTCTAAGTCAGTAACTGGGAAGATTAAGCTAGAGGTCCAGGATTCATTTAGTAGGGGGAGAGGAGGTCATTCTGGCAAGGATATATGATACTCTGTATTAGGGGCCCAAAGGGTTTTGTAATGATTTATGAATGCATCATGTATATCATTATTTCCAGTGAGAACATTTCCTGAGTCATCTTCAATTTTGCTTATAATGTTTCTTCTATGCCTGATTATAGTGCTTAAATGAAAAAACTTTGTATTTTTATCACCTTCCTTTAACCAGTTTACCCTAGATTTAGACCACCATTTAATACTGACTTGCCTCAGGTTACTTAATCACATTCATGTAACATATTTTATCATAATCACATTCACGTAACATATTGTTTTTTTCTCAGTTCTCATAAAAAAAGTTTATAAACTACTCTTCGTATAACTGCAATATATCCCTTTAAGATTAGGCATTCTGAAGAATTATTTTGTGGTGTAAATTGTTGCAAGGTAAATTTGCAACGATGTAATCCGTTATTTTATTTCTTTTGTGAAAATATGTTAACCTTCTCATTCTTCTGTTGAGACTTTTGTTTCTAAAAGAACCATCGTGCTCGTTAAAATGTTTTTCTAGTATTTACTTTTTTGGAAAAGAGTTTTTTTTATTGCCCTGCCAAATAAAATATAGATTAATAAAAGATAAGTTATTGTAATAAAAAATAATATTTTGAAAATTTTGTGCAACTCTTGATGAATAAAAAATAATTTAAGATGTTTTTATATAGTGTCAATAATAAAATATAGGAAGATAACATCGGTAAAACAAATTGACACTAAAATTTTTCGAATTGCAATAAGCGACACGCATTTATAACTTGATATAAATCAAATTTTCAACTGTGAATTTTTTAATAAAATAAAAATTGATGAACAATGATCACATCCTTTATATCATCAAATTGTAAATAATGTGTTTAGGATTAGGATACAAATTGTAAAAAGGTTAATCTTTTTTTATTTATCAATATTGATTTCTGAATTTATTTGAATTTGTGAATCTAATCTTTCCGTTAAACTCCATCCAAAATTCTGTTAAATTTATTTTTTATTAATTACAAAATTATAATTTTACCTTTTTTATTTTAAATGTTAAAAAATAAAAAAATTTAAACTTGATCAAAATATTTCATAATTATTAAAAAATATTATTATATAATATTTCTATCATATATGTTTATTTTATAAAGTTTTTTTATTGTATTAAAGAATGAAGGGCAATAATGATATTTTATAATTATTAAAATTAGTGTAATAGAATTTTGGTTAAAATTTGATGGAAAGATTAGATTAAATTATAATAAATTTAAAGATTAAAATCATAAAATTTTTAATTTAGAATTAAATAGAAAAAAATTATAGTCGAAAGGGTGTTTAACGAAAATAGAAAAAAAAGACTTACCATTTACCATTTGCCAGCGGAAAACAAAAGCTTAAAATTTTAGCAAGGAGAGGGAAAAAAAAGAGGACGATAAAAAAATATGGCGGCGGCGGCGGCGGCGGCGGCGGCGGAGCAAAACGTGGATCAGTTCAAGCATCAGTCGCGCCTCCCAAAGTTCGCCGTTCCCCGGCGGTACGATCTCGCCCTCAAGGTCGACCTTGTTGCCTGCAACTTCTCCGGCTCCGTCGAGATCGGCGTCGAGGTTGTCCTCCCCACCAGGTTCCTCGTCCTCAATGCGGCCGACCTCGACGTCGACCGCGGCTCCATCCGATTCAGGGTCGGAGGTTCCGATCAGGTAAAGCCTCCGAAACCCTTGCTTCCCTCGTGTTGGTCGGAGGGGGAAGAGTTACGCGATTCTCGTTTTGGCTGCAGGAGCTCCGGCCATCGGAGGTGGTCGTGCTGGAAGAGGATGAAATCCTGGTTCTTGGGTTCGACGGGTCTCTTCCCGTCGGAGAGGGAGTTCTTGGGATTAGGTTTGCGGGAACGCTGAACCACCAGATGAAGGGGTTCTATAGAAGGTAAGGCATAAGCTTGTGTTCGTTCCTGTTCTTGTCACGGTCCGTTTGTGTTAGTGAAATTGATGAAGGAATGATGATTGCGAAGCGTGTATGAGGTGAACGGGGAGAAGAAGAACATGGCGGTAACGCAGTTTGAGCCTGCTGATTGCAGACGATGCTTCCCATGTTGGGATGAACCTGCCTCTAAGGTTCCGTGCAATTTAGTTTTCGAGTTCTAATTAAATTGCTGATATTTGATCTGTAATCCGCATTGAAATGTGCTCTTCCCACTCCCTTCTTCTGCATGGATGTGATTTTGGCTGTTCTTTGCAGGCCACATTCAAGATAACATTGGAGGTGTCATCCGAACTTATAGCATTATCGAACATGCCAGCAACTTGTGAAAAAACTGATGGTCTTCTGAAGACCGTCTCTTTTCAGGAGTCGCCAATAATGTCCACTTATTTGGTTGCTATTGTTGTTGGGTTGTTTGATTATATTGAGGACCAATCACTTGATGGTATGGCCTTGATCTCCTTTATCTGTCTTTGATTATTAGATTTCTTTGCAGATCAATCACTGTATGTTCTTAGTATTTACGTAGTGTAGCACATTTCTTCAGGAATTAGGGTTCGTGTATACACTCAAGTTGGTAAGAGCAATCAAGGAAAATTTGCTCTAGATGTTGGGATAAAGGCGTTGGATCTGTACACGAAGTAAGTGGTTACTAGTATTTTCTTGTTCATTATATTCTTAACACGTGCACGCATGATAGTTTCTTGATGCTGTTTATATTTCAACTGTGGTGATCAATGTTATCAAAATAGTTAAAATTTCTAGACATTTGTAAATCACATATAACTGCTAATTTAGGATGCTTCTGGTGGTTGTCGCCATTTATTGTCATCCCATGATGTGACAATTTTGTTCAGCTTGTGTAAATATTTTTGCCTTCTACTTGTTTTCTATGAATAGTATGATTTTCAAGCATTTGGGTTTCTAATTAGGGCAAACTTGATAACAAAATCATCTTTGCCCCATCATTATCCAGATACTTCTCAATGCCTTATCCACTTCCCAAGCTAGATATGGTTGCAATATCTGATTTTGCTGCTGGAGCAATGGAAAACTATGGATTAGTTACATATCGTGACATAGCTTTGCTTTATGATGATTCTCATTCTTCGTCTTCAGTTAAACAATCGGTATGTGCTTTTAGAACATTCTGCTTTCTTCATTTTTTCTGAGGGAGAAACTTTCTTCATCAAATTATTTTATCTTTCTTGCTTTTCTTTTTCTGATGATTATAGATGTTTAGTGGACATTAGTAAATGCTTCTATACTTCTTTACTTCTTTGAATATAACCAGTTATGCAAGAAAGATAAATCATGAAGCAAAACGTGATAGAGGAGATTCTTATTGATAAGAACAATCATCACATAAAGAAATATGTGATATTTACATTCTTATGGCAATATTTCAGGTGACAATTACTGTAACTCATGAATTGGCGCACCAGTGGTTTGGAAACCTTGTAACAATGGAATGGTGGACACATTTATGGCTCAATGAGGGGTTTGCAACATGGGTAATCAGGCTGATGTTTTTTATGATAAGCAGGTCATGTGATCTTTCTTTGGGAGCATGTAGAGTAAAACTTTTCTTGCTTGTTAACAGATGAGTTATTTAGCAACAGATCACATTTTTCCTGAATGGAGAATCTGGACTCAGTTTTTGGATGAAACTACCTCAGGCCTTCGGCTAGATTCTCTTGCTGAGTCACATGCTATAGAGGTTAAACTACCTACTTCAAACATCTTTTGTTAGCTGAAAATGCGATAATTTTATGTCCACACAAAAATGTTTCATATGTTGTAGATCATATAATAGTTTACTAATGCTTTTTAGACATATTTACTCCTGAATATGGACTATCCATCTGTGCATTCGTTTTTACTTTTTGGTCCTCAATTCGACATTCTACCAAAAGCATATAAGTTTCATCCATTGTGAACCAAAAAAAGGTACATAAATTTCTTGTGATACACTATAATGCACTATAAATTTCTTGTGATGCATTATGGTTTTCTTCCTCAGTACTAATTTCAATCTCCAATGTGTTTTACTTTTCTTAAACGAATATAAGCAGGAATGAGAAAATATATTTGAGAAGGTACTGCTCTTTTCAGTGTGAAGTTGAAAAAAGTACTTCGGGAATTAATAAGATTTACTTGGCCGCACGGGGCTGTCAAGAGTGGAGGTAGCCATGGTTGGTGTCTTTGGTGCTCACCTTGGCCATTTGGCTATAACATAATCTCGCCATTTTTTGAGGAGAGAAGTGTTATGTAGAAAATATTTTACGTCACATCTATTTGTTTTAGTAGTGATAAGAGGGATAGCTTCTTTTTGTGTGATATTCACAACCACTCGAGTACTATTCCTTTTTGGTTTTGCCTTTTCATACACACTTGTCTATTACACGGTTTTATGATTTTAATACAAAGTGGACTTGTACCCAAGCTCAATAGTCATCCTTTCCCAAAGATTTATTGGGTCAAATTCACAACTAAACATGTTGACTATTTACTTAAAACCAGAAGTTTCTGAATATCAATTATTCACTAGTTTGATTTTTTGTTCAGGTTGATGTCAATCATGCCTGCGAAATTGATGAAATTTTTGATTCAATAAGCTACTGTAAGGGAGCTGCTGTTATTAAGATGTTGCAAAGTTACCTTGGTGCAGAATGTTTTCAGGTTTGATAACTTTTAGCTAGCAATATTACATATGTAGGCTCATGACTTATACTTTATAAGTATATAACCAATATGTATGCACCATAATTCTCATCGAATTTGTGCCTTGCTTGATTGTGCATAAGATACTACATTAGTGCTGGTTTTGCTATATGCAGTATCACGATGTTCAAGACAAGCCAAACCAGACTGAACCTGTTAACCTGCAAACGAATAGTTTCTAGTTTGTTGACCAATGTGATTTTTGAAACATTTCATGTAACACCAAGACACCAACCCAGAGGGACATGCTCATGCTAAACAATTCTTAGAATATAAATACTACATATGCTATTCTCATGGTACCAATTCATTGATTATAGCCATGAACATTTTTCTTTAATATTGTAGAACTTGCGGTGCACTTGCTCTACCGATGATGGTTTGTTCTTAATGGCTACTCATTCTTAATATATTTTTTTCAGTCATATCAGTGAAACCTTTGTGTTTTCCTGAACGTGTTTGTCTTTTGTACTCTCATACTTATCATGCTATCCATGAAAATTTGAATTGTAGACTTCCACATTCTACTCTGTTAAGAATCTTTGTTATTTGTTGGTGCCATCAGTTTATAATTTTGTGTGAACTTTCATTTCCAGAAATCACTAGCTGCATATATAAAACGATATGCATATTCTAATGCAAAGACAGAAGATCTATGGGCTGTTCTTGAAGAAGAGTCAGGTGAACCTGTAAGGGATATAATGAAATCGTGGACAAAACAGAAAGGATATCCAGTTGTGATGGTTAAATCCACCAAGCATGACTTGGAGATAGAGCAGGTTTGGCTTTCAATTGTTATTTCTGATTTGATCTTTCTCTTATTGATGATTCTTGATTTACAATTATAATATCCTTGATGACTCTTATCAATGGTTTCATGGAAATCATGAAACTATTTTCCTGTTCCAGACACACTTTTTGACAGATGGAAGCAACAGTGATGGACTGTGGGTTGTTCCTCTCACATTATGCTTTGGTTCATATGATGTCCAAAATAAGTTCCTATTGAAAACCAAATCTGAAAAAAAAAGCACGATGACGATACTTGGTTTGTCAGGTGATGAGTCTACATCACTAGAGCAGGTCAACCAGGGTGAACCAAAGCAATCTTGGATCAAATTTAATGTGAACCAAACTGGGTTCTATAGAGTAAAGTATGATGATGAGCTAGCTGCTAGGCTTCAATGTGCAATAGAGAGATCTCAACTCAATTCGATGGATAGATTTGGTAGCACATATCTGAACTTCTCTTGAGATCATAGCCTTATGCAGTCTTTTTGTGATCATAGCTTACCACTTTTGCTACATTTATGCAGGCATTTTAGAGGACACATATGCTTTATGCGTGGCTGGCAAGCAAACTTTGTCATACTTGCTATCTTTGTTGTGTGCTTACAAGGATGAGTTAGAATATACTGTCCTGTCACATTTAATCACTGTGAGTATGCAAGAGCTGCTTCTTCCTTCCGTTTTTCTGTTCTGTATCTGTTGTTTGTTGTTAACTGTTTCTCACTTTACAGATAAGTTATAGAATTGTAAACTTGGTAGGCGATGCTGTTCCTGAGTTGTTAGATGACACAAAGCTACTCTTCATCAATCTCCTACAATTTACTGCAGAGTAAGCCCATCCATGTCCTATCTTGAATATCTTAATTTTGTTTTAATTATGATTTATCCAAGCTTCTTGTGATTTAAATAAATACATACATATATTTATTTATTTATTTATTTATTTATTTATGTTGTGTCATCCTGTTTAAATAAATATTTAGTTTATTCGTAATCACTTTACTATGAAAGGTAGTCTTAATCAATATATTGTGTTGGGGTGGATGACCAATACTTATTGATAACCTGCCACTCATGTATTTGAATACTTTTCTTCACGTTTTATGCCTCTTCGTTCATCACTTGGGATTAAACTTTGCATCTAATTGTGTTTCTCTATTATTCATCACCTTAAGCATATTAATCACAAGTTCTCAAACTTGTTCTTGGATGATGAATGTGCTTCACTGTTGTTTCTAATTGTTTTGATTTATTATGTTTCACTTTCAGAAAGTTAGGTTGGGACTGCAAAAAAGGTGAGAGTGATTTAGATGCAATGTTAAGAGGGGAACTACTGGGTGCTCTTGTCTTATTTGGCCATGAGGGCACCCTGAAAGAAGCAACGAAGCGCTTTAGTGCATTCTTAGACGATAGAAGTACACCACTTCTGCCTCCTGATACAAGAAAGGTGAACAAACCAATTTCTCTTTTAATTTTCACTTTCAGAAGCTCTAAGCAATATTTTATTTGTAGGCTGCATATGTTGCAATAATGAGGAGTGTCAACACTGCAAATAAGTCTGGTTATGAATCTCTTTTAAATATTTACAGGGAGAGTAAAGAAAGTGAGGAGAAAGTTCGCATATTAGGTATGTAAACCTTCCAAATCTGAGGCTCTACATATGGTATAATTCCACATGACACTTGCTTTTTGTTTAGGATCTTTGGCATCTTGCACAGATCAAGATATTGTTCTAGAGGTCCTTAATTTCCTACTAACTTCTGAGGTAATATGTTCTATTCTAATTATAAGCTAGTGTAATGTTCATACCATGTTAGGGTCCATGACCAACCTAACTTTTTTTCATTTTTTCCCTTTTTAAGGTAAGACATCAAGATGCAGTATATGGACTTCAAGTGAGTAGGGAAGGGCGCGAAACTGCTTGGAGATGGTTGAAGGTTTGATTTTTGTTTTTTGTTACAATTTCTTATTGTGTTATACAGGTTTGTGTTGCATTCATATTTAGCAGTTTTTTTTTCTTTGTTTAATGATATTTACTTGTTGAAATGCAGGATAACTGGGGATACATCTCAAAGACATGGGGATCAGGCAACTTATTGTCTAGCTTTATCTCTTCTATTGTGTCGCAGGTTTGTCATCATTTCATAATATGTCCATATTATATTTGGATAATGATTTGAACTATTGTCTCCATGATCGATTTCTTCTTTCCAGTTCTATACTGAGGAGAAGCATCAGGAGGTAGAAGATTTCTTTGCTAACCAAATCAAGCCATCATTTGCTAGAACATTGATGCAAAGTCTTGAACGCGTTAGAATTAATGCAAACTGGGTTCAGGCTGTTAGGGATGATCACTCGCTTATTGGGCTCGTTAAGGAACTGGCAAACAGAACCATCTAGATAGTATGTGGTATGCTCAGCTACATAATCTCATTCTTTCTAAAAAACCATAATGTCTTATGGACGCTATGACTTTCCTACAAATGTTCTCTTGGATACTTCATGTCACATTCACAAACCAGCTTTTGGTTGAAGTTATTCAAATGCATGAAGAAGTTGCAAGTTTTAAATAGTACCAAAATGGTGGGGGTCAAGGTAGTTGATATTATTGAAACTTTTACTGCTATATGGATGATATAATTTCATCCACTACCAGTTAACATTTTGATTCTTTAGAACATCTTAGGAAACTACATGTTCTTAATTCTTATAGTTTATATGATTCTTATATACATTAATCAAGGGCTTGAGTGAGATACTGGTTTATTAATAACACCATGGTGTGTGGTAATTCATCTTCCAAATAAAGAATGTTTTGGAGGTGGTGGTACTATCGCTTCTACAGGACCTGATGACAACCCTGTTGCAATCACTTTATTTCCAACTTTTATAATAATAATAATAACATTGTTAATGTCCTCTTTGCGACATTACATGACAAACACATCTCGATGCACATTATGTAGTGAAATATGTTTCTTTTCAAAGTTTATTTGCATATTTATTTATTTTTTAGTTTTTTTCGGGGGAATTATGGCTTTATGTTCGTCTTTGCTGCTGTCTTGAGCTTTGACTCAGTCAAGTTAGCTTGGCATCACCACCACACCACCCTTTTCCGTAGGGTACTAAGTTTCCACCTTCCCTCGTTTTTTAAAGTCATCGTGGGGTTTTATTAGGCTTTTTTTTACTCCCCATGGGTCCCAAATGTTCTCGTTCTAAATATTCAGGATTATTAATATCTGATTAATTTGAAGTTAAGATAAAAAAGCAGAAATAATATTGTTCTGATCAAATTGACGATTCCGAAATTCAAACTCGAAGCTACTAATTTTTTTATCTCTCAATTCGAAATGCAGACCGACTCCGGACTCGAACTTAGTTGATTTTATTAGTCTTTTGTAGGGGCGTCGCAATATTCACCGTGAGGCCTTCCTCTTCTTTTTTTTTATGCCTGTGCGTGTGAGCCGTCATGCCTGGCTGTGAGCTGTGCCTGCTCTCCACCTGTTCCTTCTTTTGATCAGTTAACAAAAATAAATTAAAATATTGTCTTAGGCAGAACAATTACCAGGTGATGGATACATTCTATTCCGTGCCCCATGGTTCTGTGATAAAATTTTTTTTAGGGCGCTCATCAGAATAATACAATAACACCAGTCAAACTCTATGCGAACTTGAAAATATGTATCTTGAGAGTAACTTCAGACTGAGAATGATCATATAGAGCTAGCCCTCGGAGACGTTAGTGTACTCCCATTATATTGTCACAAAATAAAAATGCCAACTGTCATTCGAAAAATCAATCGTGATTAGAGTGGAATGATAAGAAGTTCATTATCATTTAATGAGATTTCAAGTTCGAATTCTCTGTATGCAAAAAAAATTTATTCAGAGTCTCATAACTTAAAACTCTTGGAAGTGAGACTGTCAAAAGTAGCACTTCACTAGAACAGTACCGACAGATTCAAACATAAACAATGTCATAACTTTTAGACAAGTAATATACATAACTGGGTAATGAGCCTCAAAATGATTTCTCTATGATGCACATTTAACAGAATCAACATTATTTTACAAAGCAAGAGATGCCATGACAAAAATGCAAAATAGGACGATTCACAACTCAGTAGAAAGCTCATACATTAGGAACTTACTGTGACTGATACTCTATACAAGCAAGCACCTATCTCGACAACCATGTACCCTGCAAAATCTGCAACAATGCACGAGCATTCACGAACGAGAGAAAGAGATGGATTCCGAAACTTCGAATTGGGGGCTTCTAGCATGCGCTCATGTCCTTTAATAGCCGCTGCCACGCAGCACTTCGCCCCCCCTCAACCGCGGTTGTTAGGATGACTCAAAGGTCATCTCTCAATGATTATCATAATAGTCCATAATGATCATAACGATCCATCACGTTCGTGATCACGCATCACGGCTGGTCACATTACAACAAGCATTCTGGCAACTACACATACACCATCTGGTAGAACCAAGTATATTAGGGAACTTCTAAAAAATTACGGGATAAGTAGCAAGAAAAAAAACTCCAAGCAAATTGTTAGTTGGAGCATGAAGTTTTATCAATGCCCCCCTCAAAGCTAGAAAATGAAGCTTTTAACATACAAGAAAAACTGCAGCCTTTATGATACAAAATATAACTGATATTTGGCTGAAGTTTCTAAAGAAATTGAGATAGCATAGACTGTGATGTCTTCTTAACTTGGGTTGCCGGTGCCTAACAGAGTAACAGGTAACCTTCATTCCGAATACCAAATTCTGGCTATGCCATGGAACTCACACTATAAAGAATATAAGAGTAATTAACTATGTTACGAGAAATAGACGAAAGAAAGAAATCTCTCTATACACATAGAGAGGACACACAAATTTATGAAATTCATCGTTAATTGGGCTACGTCCCGGCTAGAGTTCTTTTTTTTATGTGAAAAATGATACAAAATACGAAATAATTCAAACCCTACAGAGTTTATATATGGATTTCTAATATAAAATTAAAAACATAAGCCCTAAGGTTGTCTAAATTTTGGGAGCTCTGCCCCCGAGCCCCCATAGGAGAATCCCCCTAGACTCCCGTATGGGATAATGGGATGGGCGACTTCGTCGCCCCAATTATTCAAACGATTATGATGCACAAGATGTCATATAAATTTTCACTGAGTTAATGAGCATGTTTGGCTAAGGTTATAAGTAGGTTAAAACTACTTATAAGTAAATTTTAGAAAATCTCCATGTTTGATAATTAAAAAAATATATTTATAAGTTGTTATGTAACTACTTATAAGTTGAAAAAAAATAAACAGGGTACCCCCTGCTTATTTTTAAAGTTATTGACTTATTAGTTTTAATCAACTATATTAGTCTTCTATCCATATTTTTTAACATTATTATCATATAACATTAAGGATATCTTAGTCAATATTTATTTTAACAAATACTGTAACTACTTATTGATATTATCAGCACTTTTATNAATAAAATTTGATGGGATTAACTTTCTTGAAAGATAAAATCTGAGGAGATTAAATTTCTGAGAGATAAAAATCTGAGGAGATAAAATCTTTGATCTCCTAATTATGGAAATATATTTGGAAGAAATAAATCTTAGGAGATTAAATTTCTGAGGGGATGAAATCTGAGTTAGGTTTGGAGATAATTGGGGATGAAATCTGGGTAGTTACATAATAACCTCCTTAAAATTTAATTCGTCCTCGAATTTGGAGGTATACAATAGCGATTCAACTAATAGGTTCATCTCCAATCTTTTATATTTCATCACTGCCCAATAATTCTTACAACTTCTCATTTCACAAATGCTTCTCTTTAGACTCCATGTGTTTGTGTCATCAATTATATATCAATCCTCTTCACTTCCAAAAATTCATTCTCAAAATCATTTATATTATCCATTCTCCTCGACAACTCCTTATTGATCATATTTTACTCAGTCACATGATCCTTATGTATAATCATTTTTTTCTCTAATCACTTGATAATTATGACAATATCATTCCATTATATCTTGTATTCCTCGAAGACATTAACCAGGTTAATCTCCTAAAAGATCATAGGTACAATTTTCTTCATTCAGTTCATCAAATTCTAATACTCAATAAATGAAATACCTCATGCTTGTCAGGTAATAAATAACCTCCTTAAAAATATTGTTATACAAAATAATTAATATTTTTATTTTCATTCCTATTACTCTATTAGTCTATCATCCATCATCATAATCATTGTATTCAATTATCATTTAATCTTTCCAATCTTAATTAATACTTGCATATCATGTGATCATCCTTCTTTTTGTACATCCTTAATATGATAGATCCTTAGGTAACATGAGACACATCCCAATTCATTTGGGTATCTGATCAAGGCATATACTCATGTATCTTGATCATACTTAGAAGTGATAGTTTGAAAGACATATATGGATGATGACTTTTACTTTCAGTATAACTTGTTAGATTAATTGTACAAGATCTATAGTGATCCTAACTTCCTTTAAACTTTAAATCTGGATGTTCTTTGATCTTATAGAAATTAGACTTCATAATCTAACTGTTCATGTATCAGTACATGATAATTGGATAAGAAAAAGTTATCATGTTCATGTTCTTACATGTAACTTTAATCATGGACGATTTGGTAGTTGCTTTGATCAAAGAATATACACACTCATTTGCATATGTGTCTTTCAGGGTCCTTTGTCTTAGACCACATTGTCTTGGTTCATATATACAATGTCACAATTACTATGCCAGTATGATGTCAACATGACCTATATAGGTATCATCAATGCGATAAATCAAATTATGTCTCATTGTCCTCTTTTCATTCTTTCATTCCTATGAATCTTTCTTTGGGCAGCAATGACCACTAGAGATAGTACTTTAACATCGTCGATTGAAAGAGTGGTAACGTAACTTATCATAAGTATTTTATGATGTGAGACTATTGGCATTTTCTCTCATTGTTGATAGTCCTGTTGTATATCATACTTGGTTACTCTATCATGATATTAATATCAATATTGATAACTTATGGAGTGAACAATTAAATTGTCCCTTAATCTCATCACAT
>LTAE01001099.1:25678-62375 GCA_001647135.1 Pontederia paniculata | reverse complement strand
TCATTCCACACTAAGATCCTCGAACGTCCGCTCCCTCCTCTATCAGTACTTTGGCCGTCCGCTCACTTCCCAACGAGATCCTCGGACATCCGCCAAAGCTTCCTCTAACAAGCTTCGGACGTTCTCTCATTTCCATTGGAACCTTCGGACGTCCTTTCCTACCTTTGACATTCTTCGGATGTCCTCTGACAACTTGTCAGATCCCTTGGACGTCCACTCTCCTCCTGTCAGATACCCTGGTCGACCGCTGCTTTATCTCTTCAGCCCTCGGACGACCTCCGACATCTCATCGATCGTTCGTTCATCCTGCGATCGTTCGATCTCCATTCTTCATCAGTTTTGACAAACTTCTGGTCGTCCGCTTGTCTTCTCACCAAGACTCCGGTCGACCTTTGTCTTCACCTGATATCCATCGGTCGTCCGCATACAACATTCGATCGATTGATCTCCATTCTGTAATCTGCTTTGGTCGTCCGTTGCTTCAACACCAGAGCCTTTGGACGTCCACTCCAACCTTGGCAATCTCCCGGTCGTCCACTGTCTTCCCTCATAAACCCTTGGACGTCCATTGCCTTCAACCTCGGATCTTCGGTCGTCCTCTCTTCAACTTCGGACGATCTCTCCTTTGCTTAGTCAAGATACCTCTTCGACTAATTCGCTTCACTGGACATCCACTTCTCCTTGGATCGTTCGTTCTCCATCCTCTAGGTTGTATGTGTGAAACCTCCGATCATCCACTGTTCTTCATGGGGCGACCTCTCCTATTCAGACCTTATCCTTCGGTCGTCCTGTCAATATCTTCGGTCGACCGTTCAGTCTTCGACTTCACTTCTAAAATCTTTGCCTCCAACATTGGTCAATCACTTCATATACTTTGGACGACCACTGCAGACATAGTGTTCTTGTGATATGTCTTCTATGTGCATAGGTCGTCCATTCTTTAACTTCGACCTATCATGCTCTGAACCTGAGTATCCTGTATTTCAGAAATCAGCTCAACAAGTTCATTAGTTCAAACTAAATTCCCTCACAAATTTATGATCATCAAAACAATCTACAGATCTTAGACTAAGAAAAAATTAGGTCGTTGAGTGCAGAGTATATATTGTAATCCCAAGAGTCTTGGGAAGTTAACTTTGGCAAATTAGAAATCTGAGAGCTTGAGTGAAAAAGTAATCTCCGGAGGTCTCGAGTTCGAAACCCGGAGCGGGAGCATAGGCCAAGAGTTCGGGCGAACCTCGTGAACAAATCGTTGTTTGTTTGATTCTTCTAGATCCTACAAAACACAAAATCCAATAGACTCGCGCTCACCTCGTGCTTTCTTCGGTCACTATTAAATTATTCTCTTATTCATGAAATGACCTTTGTACTCTTATTTTTAGTTTTAAGAAATAAATAAAAAATCAGATGGGACCATCATGAGAAGAACGTGAAGTGGGTCCCATTTGATTTTTTATTTGATTTAGTTATCACTTTTATTTTTAAATCATAAAAGTTAAAGAATGATAAACAATAAAAGCATAATCAAAATATATAAGTTTGATAGAAAAAAGTTAATAATAGAATGTATCCGGAATTAAATCAAATGTTTGAAAAAAAAAGAGGTAAAAAGTAATTTTAAACTTTAGATCATGAAATGAAAATAGTTAAAAAGATAAATTGGCGGTAAATTTCATAATGAAACCACAAATTTCCGAGATTTAGCGTAATTTTGTTTCCAAAAGATCACAAACTTTTAACCTTCGTTATAATGTTATTGAAAAAAAATGTTAAATATTAACTCAAACAATTATTATCATATGGATAGGAGAACTAACTCTTAGATTTTTATAACAAGATTTAAATATTAATATTTCTAACTTTATCCATGCATTGTCTAAATCAATGAAAATTTAGGTTTTATCCAAAAAATTTCTAAAGCATTTCAAAAAGGTTATAAGTGTTTCCTACTTATTATCTAATTTTTTAATTGTAGGATGTTAAATTTACGATGAATAATATTTTTTCTCTCTTAATTTTTTTGTATTTATCCTACATAATATTTTACGATTAAAAAATTAGGTAACATAGTGTTATCTACTTTAAATAGAAAACACCTTCATTTTTTTCTTTTAAAGGATTTCAATGTACGTGTTTCCTACTTAAGTAGATAACACATATTATTTAACTTTCTAATTGTAAGATATTAAATATATGATGAATATTATTTCTTTTCTCCTAATTTTTTTATATTTTATCATAAATCTAATATTTTATGATAAAAGTTAGATGATATAGTGCTACCTGTTAAGTAGGAAACACCTTCATTTTTTCGAATGTAACAAAACAAAATAAATGGTAGATTTGCAACTAGCGATTTATAAAATAAAACATTAAACTAGATCTTCGATGTGAAAATATAAATTTCTTTATATAATTAGACTTACAGTTAAATATATGATTCACATTTGAACGTCAATCACACTTCAACAAATTAATTTATTTTACCAATAAAATTGGGCAGAGAAGTACTTTCCTCATTTAAAAATTTTTTATATACAAATTTTTATTAAAAAATTTATTTATTATAATTGAGTATTTGATTTTGGATTATACATATAAGTTCAAACTAATATCCAATATTATTAAAATCGGACCAGACCGATCGGTCCGACCAGTTCAATTATGAATCGATACTTGGTCCGGTCCGTTTTCAAGCAAAAATAGAATGATGATTAGACCGGATAAAATAGGGTCGAACCGAAAAAAATCAAAAAACCGCTGAACCATTCAAAAACTGGTTTGATTTGAATTAAGGAAAAAACTACTGTAAATACGGAAGGAAAAATGTTATAAATGGAAAATGATAAAATGAAACAAATTTAGTAATAAGAATATATGGAAGGAGAATAAATAAGGAAAAGAAATGAAAATTAAAAAATAAGGAAAGATATGATAATAAATGAAAGCTAAATAAAATACTAGAAAGTTAATATGAATTTGAATTAAAATAATTAATATGACTTATTAGTATAATAACAATTATATCAATTATCATGATTTTTAGTTAAACATTAAAGTCCATAAAAGAAAAAATAATTGACAAAAACAAAATTAGAAATAGGAAATAAATGAGAGGAGAGTAAATAAAAACAATTAAAAAAAGAAAAAGGTGGAAATAAAATAATTCCAAGTAAAATAAAAGGAAAGATAATAATGATTTAGGTTAAAATACTTAATGTATATTTATTGGTATTATATAAATAATTATATATCAATCATTATGATATTTTATAGGCATTAAATATTTTAAATATGATATATAATTTAAAGAAAGTTCAACCCAAATCAAGTGAAAGCATATTGTAAGAAATAAAAGGAAAAAAGTAGAAAAATTAAGGAAAATGAAATGGAAAGAAGAAATAAATCTATGAGGAGAATGATAGAAAAATAAAAATAAAGAATCTAACAATAAATAAAGTAAAGTAAACTAGAAAAAAAAATTAAGAGTGATTAAAAGTAAAATAAATTAATATGACACTATTATTAATATTAATATTAATGTTATTATTATTATTATATAATAAATAATATCTTATATTATATTTAATTATTGGTAGTTGTTATTATATTTTTATATATCATATAATATTAATTGTATTATATATATTATAAATTATTATAAATAATATTATTTAAATAAAATTTGGTTAAATTCGATTGAATCGATCAGTTGGATTTCTGATCTGATTAAAAATCATGCTAATAGCATGTTATGTCGAGATAAAAAAAATGGGTTATTTTATTCGAAGGATGCCTACGGATCCCACCCACCATGCCGTGTTTGCTCCACGTGGCGCTTTGACTGATAATAATAGTAACAAATGGGATGGTCCCCAAGAGTATTTAAAGTTGGGTGGTTCCCACGCGATCTAGTTTTTTTGAAAGTTGCAGGAGGAGGAGGCTCCAACGGCCAACTTTTGTTGCCCACTCCATTTATGGACATCCTCCCCCACAATTAACGAATAGTAATAATTCTACATTTCAATTCTTATTGATATATCGATATTATACTATTAAATATTTATATGCTTAACTAAATTAACTAGTAAATATTAATAGCCACCGACATGCATAGATTGTGTTGCCATCAAAGACTCGTAGATCAATCTCGCTTTCTTTTATAAAAGATTTGTCTTTTAAATTTCCATTTTTTATAATTTATTTTATTTACTTTTGAATGATCTAACTCAGAATGTTTTACGAACTTTATCCAATTATTCATATTATAATTCTTTTAAATTTTTAAGTAAAATTTTGATTTTAATAATTTTGCTCATATTTATATATATAGTCTCTGTGGCTAGAGTATTGACACAAAATTTTATTTAGTTGAAATGAATACTTACATTTACATAAATATATATGATAGGATTATGAATATATTTAAAACATAGAGCGAGGATCGATTAAGAATCAAAATAATGAATTAAAAATAAAAAAAATATATTGACATACATATTTTTAACTTTTAACGTGAAAAAAATCTTTTGACTAATATGAATAAAAAAAAATATTCACGACAAAGAAGATCATCATCAAAGAATTTTCACTATATATAAAAAAATATATTATAAAATTTTAACTCTTATTAATAAAGGTTCATATCCTTATTTATAATGGTCCAATTTCATTCCCTATCGTCATAAATTTCTTTTTATTTATAATTTTGAATATATGGTATTATAATTCAAGGTATAACAATAAGATATGTATGCGAATGTAATTCAAATAAGACATATTTTAAACAGAAATCGAAATAGTGTGAAAGAAATTTTAAATTGGATAATATTATGTTTGGCCATGAATGTAATATATGATATTAGAGTTGGTTATCATAGGTTTTATTAGTTTGGGATTCTGCGAGTCAATAAGAGAACGTTAATAAAGGTACATTTTCACATAAATCACAAAAGAAGTGATAATAATAATAATAATAATAATAATAATAATAATAATAATAATAATAATAATAATAATAATAATAATAATAATAATAAGAGTTATTGTTATTATTATTTTAAATATTTGATGAATAATTCAGGCATACTTTTTTCTCCCTCTCGCGTCTTTTTCTTTCCACTCGCATCATTGAGCGTGAGCCCGCATACAAAGAGCCACCTTTTAGACGTTGTTGCCAATGAGTACGCTCACCGCAATTTGACTCACCGCTTTGCATTCTAAGCCTTTTACCTGCGGCAGGTTGGCACGTGGATCAGTTTCGCTGAAGCACGGTGACAGTTTGCTTACGGTCACTGGTAGTCATTGCACCGCATCTAACACTCGCCGGCGATCTTTGACTATAAAAATCATGACTTCATACTCCACTCTGTCTCTTCCTCTCCGGACGGACGGCGATGGCCGGCGATGACGACTTCTCACGGGCCGTCGAAGAAGGCCTCAAGCTTTCGAAGCGGATCAACTACGGCGGGGAGGATCGCCGGCAGGCGGCGCCGCCGCCGCGGCCCACCGGCGGGATGGAAAGGTTGTCCNATGACGACTTCTCACGGGCCGTCGAAGAAGGCCTCAAGCTTTCGAAGCGGATCAACTACGGCGGGGAGGATCGCCGGCAGGCGGCGCCGCCGCCGCGGCCCACCGGCGGGATGGAAAGGTTGTCCACCGGGAGCCCTCCGGCGCCGATGGTGTGCGCGGTCATCGACGACCCCGACATCGTGGACAACCCTGATATCCCCAGCTACCAGCCGTACATCTACGGCCGGTGCAGCCCGCCCGCGCTTATCCCGCTCCACATGACCGAGGTCTCCGTCCAGGCGGATTGCTTCCTTGACACAGCGTTCGTCGCCCTCAGGGGCCGTTGGCGAGTCCACTGCGTCACGCGGAGCCGGAGAACTGATTGCCGCCTCGTCATTCCCATGGGCGAGCAGGTGAGGATGACTTCTATGTTGTTGATCTAATGTTTTTAGCTGTAAAGGTGAGATCTTTAGTTGATTTGTTCCCTTCTAATTTGATTATAGTTCTTAGTAGATATGTGTTAGAAGTGACTAAGTAGTCTAAGTTCTCAGTCATATGGCAGTAAGTATTAGATTTCCAACAATTTCTGTAGATAAATGAAGTTTCGGTCCTTTTGGACAGACCAACCTGCTTTTTCTTCAGCAATTAAATGTTATTTTACTTAAATACACCGTATTGCATCATAATTATGAAGGAAATGACAGTACATTCAAGTGCTTCCCGATTTTCTGCTTTTCCAACTTGTTTCCTTACCATTGTAATTTTGTTAGAAATAGTTGTCCTCAACCTATGTATGGTTTTGCTAACAGGGTTCAGTTCTAGGTGTTGATGTTGAGATTGGTAGAACATCATACTCTACTCAGGTGATTGACCCAGTGGATGAACCCAACATAGAAAGGATGGTGAAAGATGAAGGCGAGGGCAGTGTCAAACTCCAACCGTTTTCATTGACAATTCCCCAGGTGATTGGGCGATCAACTTTATTATCTTTCCCGTGAACTGTTTATTTGCAAATGTTACAGTACTTCTCTGTAAGTTACCAAAATCTATCGTAATTTCTACAAGGTCAATGGAGGATCAGATATATCACTCACGGTTCGATGGTCCCAGAAGTTAACTTATAAAGATGGACAGTTCTCTATTATGCTACCTTTCAGTTTTCCAGACTATGTCAATCCACTTGGAAAGATATTTTCCAAAAAGGAAAAGATTCAGATAAATCTGAATAGTGGAATTGGAAATGAAGCTTCACTGAGAAAGATGAGCCATCCTTTCAAAGTAAATTTTTTCAGTATCAAAGTTGAAAGCATTTTATTTAATTTTCCATTGTCATCCCACTTATGGGGATAAACCTGTTATATCTTCAGGAAAAAAAACATCAAGAAGGAAATTTCGCTTTGTTCTACGAAGCAAATGTTGGGAATTGGTCATGCAAAGATATCTACATTTCATATAATGTAAGTTCAAAGTTTCTTTTGAGTATTTTTTCAACTAAATTTGTATAATATGCTTTCCATTTTTATTCCCTAAACATGATGACAAGTTTGATTTTGCATTAAATTCACATGATTTCTTGCTAACAGTCTATTAATCTAATATCTTTTCTATTTTACCATATGGTTTATAAACTTCAAATAGAATATGGTAGCTAATATCTGATTTTATCATAGCTATAAATTTCAATGTTTAAATTCTTTTCAGTCATTATATGTCATCATTGTTTCCAAATTTTGTCCAAAGAACAGAAAATAACTTTTGTAACTGAAAAAAAAAACTTAGAAAAGACTACCATGAAATGTCTATAAATTTAGCGTGAACAGTTCTTGAGATCTATGAATGATGTCTTACATGACATAAGAATGTCAAATGTTAACCATTACTACCGCAAATAAAAGCAAGAATATGCAAAAAGTTCACCATCTTTATATTTGTGAGTTGGACAATTAAATTCCATGTCATAGGCACAAAATATCTGGCTTAAAGCATCAGAAAGAAGAAAGTTTGCTTCATTAGTCATCTTTTAGTTCATGAATGACAGAGATAATATTCCTCTTAGAGCACATGTATTTTAATGAGTACGGGCTCAGTAATAAAACAAAATTATTTTATGAAAGATTAATGAATTTTTAGTTAATTTCAATAAATTAACTTTTAGTTGCATTAGATGGGAGAAGGAATAAATGAATCATTGATATTCCTTTCTGCAGATTCATTCAAGTGACACTTTTGGAGGCATAATTTTAGAATCTCCAAAATTTGAAGATCGTGATCAGAGAGATATGTTCTTCCTTTATCTGTTTCCTGGAAATAATCACAATACAGAGGTCTGTCGTTGACTTCGGGTTACAGACATCAAAGTATATTATTTTGTAACCAATCAAATAACTGAATCTTTACTTGTTCTTGTATCCATTATTTTGAACAGATACTTTTCCATATTATATTAAAGTCAACTTGCATAATGCTGAACATGTTTGGACTGCTCTGGTCTTCAACTTGCACTTTAATTGCCAATTACGTATCAACCGAAAAAATTGCGATTATGTAGTTTTTATCATCTTTTACTAAGCACCGAAATGAAAAGTTTAAATGAAGCATTCTGTCAAGTCTTTGTTATCTGATGTGGTATCTAATTAGAAGGTTTAATAGACCATTTTTCTAGATACAGATCCATTGTTAGTTAAAGATGAATCCAGCATCAGAACTAGATATATGGAAATTTTCTCAAGATGTTACAATGTTTCTAAGCGAAACCTCTGGTCAAAGTTAATGTCAAATTGCCAAACCAATGAAATAAGGCCAAGATCACTGCTTCTATGGAAATACGGAACGTAGGCAAGTACAAAGATGTACATATGGTCAACTTGGATATGTATACACTAAGTACTGAATATTCAAGTCTTTTGTTTAGAAAACATATTCGATAATCCAACTTTGAGGTGAAATATTCACATCAACTTTCCAAGATCATAGCCTCAAAATAATCCAGCTATGATTTTCAATATATTTGAGTTTCCTTTTATACCATCAGAATTCTTTTGCATGTGATCTGAATATCGTAGCTTCAAATTTGTTTATGAAAGTTTGAAGAAGGGAAAACTAAAAGGAGCTTCTTTTAATCTGAGCAGAACGACAGATCATTTAGTTAGGGGGATAGAAGGGAGATTGAATGCCTTTAGAAATCAGTCTCAAATTTATTTTTTCTTTAATAATTTCATTAGTTTTCTAAAATTTTCATTGTTATTTCCGTACTTGGGAGATGATCTACTTCCTTCAATTACCGAGAAAAGAAATGCTGCTCACTGAAAGTGATCGAACTGTCATGCTAGATTATAAAATTTTGCAGTATATACGATAATTCTGGTAGCAACTTGGACATCAAATAGTAGTAAAGGCCGTTAAGGTCAATATATTTTGAAAAAACCTCTAGAAAGATAAGCTTACACAATATTTTAGCAAACCACTGGGAAATACTTATGTTTCTTATTGTGATTAAATTTGTTCTATCAGTATTTCTTACCTCATTGGATCTTTGCAATAGATATTCAGAAAAGAGGTTGTGTTTGTCATCGATATAAGTGCAAGCATGAATGGAAAACCTCTTGAGAATGTCAAAAGTGCCTTGTTAACAGCCCTCCAAGAGCTCACAGATGAAGACTGTTTTGATATTATAGCTTTCAATGATGAATTCTACTCATTCTCACCATGTTTGGAGCCTGCAACTGAGGAAATGATAGAAAAAGCCAACCAGTGGATAAGCAAAAATTTGGTCGCCCAGGGTGGGACAGACATTATGCATCCCTTGAATGAGGTGATGGCTTATCAAAATTAATCTAATTACTCCATGAGTATCATTTCACTCAATTCTTTCAGTCACTTTTGGCATCATGTCTTTACTTGTGCAACTGTGCATGATTTCAATAATTGTTTTTCTCGATCTTGCAAATTTATTTTGTTTTTTTCTGTCTCCATAGGCAATAGGTTTACTGTCTAGCACACAAGACGCCTGTCCACTTATTTTTCTTGTGACTGATGGATCTGTTGACGATGAGCGTGGCATCTGTGATACTGTGAGAACTCATCTAACAAATAGAGGATATATGGCCCCGCGAGTCTCTACATTTGGGATAGGTAATCTCTAATAAACTAATCTTATGTACTCAAACGACATATTTCCTTGAAAGTTCAAAATATTTTCCGCATTTCTCAGTGGATTTGGTCCCAAGAGACTGAGTTACATGTGGGTTTTATTTTCTTTTAATATCACTTAACAATTAATTTGACATCTTATAAACAAATTGCAATTACCAAGTATTATACATAACTGTAACAAACTTGTTTATCTCCTAGAAACTGATTTCAATATACAAGTATAACTAGTGAGTAGTGAAAAGAAAGCTCAAATCCATTTTTTTACCACCGAGTATAGCAGTTTTTTGACAATCGCATTCCATGTCTTTTACATAACTACAACAATCTTGTTTATCTCCTAGAAACTGATTTCATTGTACTAGTATAACTAGTGAAAAGAAAGCTCAAGTTCAATCTTTTACCACATATAGAGTAATACAGGGTGCAACATATGTATAAAATATAGCAGTTTTTTGGCAACCTTATCCAATCTTGAGGTAGTATCAATGCTGTAAAATTTTGTCTTCTTCTTTTTCATAGATATGGCTCATATGGAATCTCATTGGGGTGATGCTGCACACTAATTTCTCCAATTTTTTTGATCTACTTAAAACTATTAGGCACTTACTGCAATCATTACTTCTTGAGAATGTTAGCATCAATCGGAAGGGGGCAGTATGATGCTTCATATGATGCAGGTTAGCTCAATTTGCATATGTAATTGTGTAATTATTGATTTATTTCTTATCCTTTATGTGATTTTTTTAGTAATGTAAGCCTCTATACATTAACAGGTTTGCAATTCTTCATTGCCTAGTTAGACACTTCTTTGTCTTGAAACATATACATTGATTCAATGGTGTACGTGCGAGTAAGACATCTTGGCAGTTTGATTCATAATGGAGAGCAAGTTACAGCTTAATCCTGACAGTTGCAATCAGAAATAAAAAAATCATTTGAGAGACTTTTGCATACATACATATATGACGAAGATAACTTCGTTGAGAATGCTTTTTTTTTTGTTTTCTGGATGATTAATAGAAAATATTATTTTAGTCTGGTGTCTGACACAGGTGGCTTTTTGCCTTTAATACTGACTACCCTAGATCTTCCTGAACAAGCCCTTTCCAGTGCCTGTTGGGGTTGTTCAGTAGAGTTTTATAGTTACGTTGAAGAGATAATTAACACTACTATTTTATGTTTTTGAAAGATGCAGAATGGAACAAGAGTACCATAAAACTGAGATTTCCTGAAAATTTTTGTCTGCTGACTGTAGATAATTTATGCTATACTTTGTGATCAGCTGGTACATTTATATGTGATGGCTTTTCTTTTCTGCTCGAAAAATAAGTTCAACTTCTGATAGTTGTTGTGGTTCTATACTTTATGAAAAGCTAATTGTGCATCAGTTCTCAGAAAAGTTAGACATTCCTTCATCAGGCTAATTGCACTTAAATTCCTTGCCCAGATTCATTTGGAGCTCGAATGGAAGCATGGTTTGAGAGAACTTCATCTCCTATCATTTCCAACATAACTATTGATACCTTCAATCATCTTGATGAACTTGAGGTGCGTCTTGCTATGCACTTTTCAGTTACTATTCTATAACAGTCAACACCAGAACACAGACAAATCAAGTACAAAAGACCATCAGGAACAAATTTTCAAGGCTACAATAATTGTGTTAATTATGTTCTTGAATCATGACTCTTATGATACATGCCCCTTATTTGTCTTCCCATAATGCTAGCATTTGTTAGCAAATCTCATATGAAGTTGATGATTTCAGTGACAGTTATGATACACTTATAATTTCAAATTAAAAAGGAAACATCGGCTTGAAACTATTTCTTTTTGTAGGAATTATAACATATATAATTCATGAAAATGAGGTTCACGGAGTACCTCGTTGCAGCGGAAACGAAGATGTCGGAGCCGAAGAATATTTCCACAAGTAGGGACATACGCTGTCCTTTCATCGTCATCAGAAACTAAGTCACGTCGACTTAGAACACGAACTTCACAACTCAGAAGTCTGAGACAAAATTAAGTGAAGACACCATTTTTTATCTCCCTTTCTCCGTCTTCTTCATGCACTGGTTTCAATACCTTTTTATAGGGATGTTTGACCAGTTACGGGAGAAGGGAAGTCACCACGTTGCACCAATGACGTGGGGGTGTTTTCTACGCATGTCCTTCGAGCTCTTAGCTCACAGGATGTCCACACCTTTTGGCAGGCATGAGCAGACGCGGGAGCTGCTTCAGCTCCCACCGTTTGCAATTGGTGCATGGCCCTATTGGGCCATGCACAATGCACTACCCCACAGGGCCATTTGCAGGCGTCATCCAACAATCTCCCACTTGCATATAATGGGTCGGTGTCCTCTTCTTTATAAATAGTCTCATAATGACAAATCCGTCGTGTGACCCACGAATACAAGCACAACATAAATATGGGAACCTACTGTTGTGACCTATTAAGGAAACACAACTACTCAACCAACTTAAGAGTCTTGTCATGACCTCTTAGGAAAAACATGACGTTCATATCATTGAGTTAGATTATGACCTATGAGGAAAAACATAATCACTCAAAATATTTTATAAGAATAGACTATAACTAACATAGTTTCTTTAAAAACCTTTTTGACTATGACTTACATAGTTGTTCAAATGCGTACTCGTTGTACCGCAAATTAGTTTTGTTACACAGTCCAGACACCTCGTGTCTAACTCAGCGGTAATGAATTTCGTACGCAAAGTTATTTATCCTTCACAAGGATAAAATAGTTGGCCAACTATATACGAAATTTTCATGCAACTCATAAGAGACTTCCTCTTACTCTCATACTTCTTAATTATAGATTCGTTGCTTTCGTAGACGTGGCTCGATGGGCCGCTCACTTTTGACCTTTGAGTATCCTGTTAAAGTAGCAAACAATAGACCATCATCTTGAAGTATAGTCAAGAGTCTAAGGGCACACATAGATTAATAAGTCTATAGAGACTCGCACCATGGCGAAGACTCGTCATGTCTCAAGGTCGTCTTGGCATACTCGGTACGAAAACACAAGTACTATGGTGGAGACTCCTACTATAAGAACATATGTGTTAACTCTGCAAAATTTTACTCGCAAAATTTAAGTTAAGTCGTCCGCTTCTAGTGTCTGATTTGAGTTCTCCAATTATTTGCCCTCTTGTGGAATCATGTTGGGGTCTTATCTTTGGCTACTTCTTATTAGGCTAAATGAAATTACTGCAATTCATGTATATTTTATCTCGAACATTTCGAGACGTAACTCAGTCTAAATTATTTCTTCTCCGCTCGTTATCTTCTAACTGCCGGAGGCATTTACTCGTATAAGTGAGTAAACTTATGCCTGATCGACATACTACACATTCATAACAAGAACTTATCACAAAGATAAATCATGAAAAAAAAAATTATATTGATCAAAAGAGTTTGAGTACATTTCTTTATTATATTCTATGCAATTCTGGTGCATTTACATGTCTCAAAAAAACTTCTCTAGGTAATGACTTGGTGAACAGATCAACTACTATTTTATGCATGGATACGTGCTCCACTGATATCTTCCCTTTTACTTTTACGTCTCGTACAAACTTGTACTTAGTGTCGATATGTTTTTTTTTGCAATAGTATTTTTCATCCTTTATATAAGCAATGACAGCTTGGTTGTCGCAGTATAGGACTGTTTTTGTCACGACCCCGGTTCAAACCTTAGTTTGACTCATAAGCCGCGGCCTATTACGGTCGATCAAATATAATATGGCGGAAGCGTATTATAATTTATTTGATATTTCACATGGATATTATCAAAATGTAAACATAACAGACACTATATATATTGATCTCAGAGTAAATCCACACTAGTTCATACTTATACATTATACAACAGTTTCTTTTTTATATATAACATCCTTATACAAAAATTATACGTTATGAGGAGATATATCCTCACAAAATGATCAAAGGAAGAGACCTAAATTTCATTTCTACCTTGTGCAAAAGTGCTTCTATCCTTACAGAGGATCGCCAAGCACAACTATGTCACTGGTCTACTGATTTGAAAAATGTTGAAAATCATATTATGAGCAAACCACAGCTCAGTAAATGGGAAACTCATAGCTATGTATTACCATCTACTCATTTCGAACAACCCATATAAACATATATCATATCAAATATCATATGTACCATATCATAGAACCTGAAACGTGTATCAACACCAACGTATCACATCTCCATAACATATCATATAATATGTAATGCACTGGTGCAATTATGCATGCAACATGTCATATCACCATCATATCATATGTTCATATCATATCAAGTAGCATGCTATGCACTTGTGCAATCATGTATGCAACATGTCATATCACCAACTGGCCAAAGGTATCATCTCACCCCTTAGGGTATCATATCATCCCTNAATTTTAAATGAAACTATACTTCCAGAGGATGAACTCATATAAAAATCGAAGTGATTTTTTTTGTAGAGAGGTCTCAGAAAATTCAGAGAGTTGCCTATCTTCTGTCTTATCTCAGAATCCTGATAGACTGTGTGATGTACAATGTAACAATTATAGATTTCACTTTACATATTCTATGATTGTAATTCCAATTGGATCTGAAAGTAGACTTCCATTAGTGTGACACATACAAAGATCCTGAGCTCTTTCTGTGAATACTATTTATTGTAGAATTTAAAATTCAGACAAACCATTTCAGAAAACAGCAAGAGTGTGCTCTAATCATTTACTCATAACTTCTAATATAGAATTCTGATTAAGTCTATTGAAAGTTGACTTAGAGAGGATATAACAGAAGGAGATTTATAATTTTTGGAGGAGCTAAATGTATCAAACAATCCCCCATGAAGTTTCAGCAATGATTTTGCTTCAGCTAGGGGTGTGTTGTACTCATAGAAATCTTGGCTTTGATTTTGTCCATAATTAGTGAAAATTAGTTGAACATGAAAGTAACCCATGACCAGAGAAACCTAGGTTAACCGAAATTTGAAGAGGGAATTCATAGAAGAGGAGTTAACTACTTAACTTGTGTTGAAAACTCTAAATTTTCCTCTTAGCTAGTTTGAAGTAGAGAACTCAAAAGTGAAATCTTTGGTTTTCTTCTAGGTCTGAGGTATGGGGACAATAGATGAGTGAATAGGTGGAGGTGAGATTTAGTTCTTATCCATCTGAGGTACTAACTTAAAAGTCGGACAAAAAGTATGGAGATTTAACCATCAAGTTATTATTATTTACATGTAATGCCATTTAAGTAAATGGCTTGATAAAAGAAAATATCAAGCCATTTACTTAAGACATTACATGTAAATAAGAAATTACCCTCCATTTGAATTCAAAGAAAATATTTATAAAAATAAATTTCAAAGGAATCAAAATCTAAATTTTGACCCGAAGAACAAAATCGACCATTTTACAGCTTTTTCATTTTTGCACTTTCATTTCACCTAAGTAAAACTTCTTCTAAAATTTGTTAAAAATCATTAATATGCTTTAACATATGGGAACAATTACCGGGACTTTATTTTTCTTAATTTTTATATTTTGAAAATCATATTTTCGTGCCTTAGTGCTTCGACTATTAAGGTTGAAGCTTCTATTTGAACACAATTATCATAATGCATCTTAATCATATAATGTGATATTAACACATGCCATCTTATATGAATTAAGTGAAGGATATTACAGTTTTCTTCATTGCATCATCTATGAAGGCGCAAGTGTTGAAAGAATCTCTCTAATAATAGAGCCTCTTGCACTATAGTTGAACATGCGATGAATTTTGTTTTCATAGTAGAGAATGGTACGCAATTCTGCTTTTTGCTACTTCATGTGATAGCACTATTTCTAAGTAGAAAAGTATATCAAGAGGTGGACTTTCGCTCGTCAACATCGCTTGCCCAATTGACGTCCGTATATCAAAAGAAGAGTTTCCTCCGTGATAACATAACGTAAAGGCAACAGTGCCTTTGAGATACCTTATTGTTCTTTGCACTGCTTTTCAATGTTGGCATTCTAATTTTGCTAGATATCGGCTCCCTAGACCTACGACACAATATATATCTGGTCTAGTACACAACATAACGAATATTAGATTGCCGACTACACTCGCATAGAGGACAGATGAAATTTCTTTTTGTTCCTCTTGAGTTTTCGTGCATATATTGAGACTCAAGGCATTACCTCTCACAACAAAAGTATTAATCGGTTTGCAGCTATCCATATGAAAATCATTGTAAGATTTTATTGATGTATGATTCCTGCGACAAAGCAAAAAACCTTTTGGAATTATCCCGTCAAATTTTCACACCTAATATGTAGGTTGCTTCATCCATGTCCTTCATCTCAAATATGGAAGACAACCATTTCTAAATGGTGATTATGAACTTGTTATTTCCAACTAATAAAATGTCGTCAACGTATAATGTCATCATGACAAACTTATCATGAGACTTGTAGACATACACACAATGATCTTCATTGATCTTGTCAAATTCGTACGAAAGAATTTATTGATGAAATTTGATATACCACTACCTAGATCACGTCACCTACAGACGTTTCTCACTTTGTCATTTGTGATGAAACTCTCAAGTTGTTTCATATATTTTTTTTGTCTAATTCTCCACGTCCATATGTGCGACTATAGTTAGAATTAGGTGAATCGAAACAAACTTTGCAACCGATGCGAAGGCTTCTTCGTAATCAACATCCTCTTGTTGGGTGAAGTCTTTCGCCACTAAATGAGCTTTCTACCTCTCAATAGACCCATATGCGTCTCCTTTGATTTTGAGAGCCCACTTGTTCGCAATCACCTTTAGATTAGGCAGAAGATTAACCAAGTCCCATACTTGTGTTTTCTTTAGTGATCCTAACTCATCTTTCATTGCCTTGATCCATTTTTCTTTAACTAGTGATGAGAGAGACTTAGTGACTGACCTAAGCTCAAGTTCTTCTTCTAGACATACTATGTAAGCTTCATGCAATCCTTTGATACCAAATTATCGGCACAAAATGCTTTTTTTGATAGTCCTTCGAAGTGAACTCTCTAGTTCATCAATTGACGACATATCACTTCCACTTAGATTAATATATGGGAATGATGGTACAAACTCTTTAGTAGATTGATCCGCATTTAGAGCTAACTCAGGATCTTCATCTTCATCTAGATGAAGTGTCCTATCAATCTCGCCTTGTTTAGAAAAAATATCTTTTAAAAATGTCACATCTCTACTTTTTATTTTTGTGATTATTTCATCATCCCTTTCACCTATGAACGCATAGCCTTTTCAGGATCAAGACATACTTCTTTCATCTTGGGCCCAACTTACCATACTTATGAAGTTGTCAAGAACATATATTGTGCATCCCCAGTGGCGCAAGTAACTTAAGTTAGGTTTACAGCCTGTCCAAAGTTCGTAGGGACTGGAAGAGACAAACTTTAATGGTACCCGATCCAATATGTAGACTGCGGTCAATAAGGTACATCCCCAATACAAATTCGATAAATTTGCTTGTGCCATCATAGGCTTAAGCATATCAAGTAGGGTACAATTTCTCCTTTCAACAATATCATTTTGTTGCGGAGCCTCTGGTATTGTTAATTGCCTAACTATACTATCACATAATTTCTTGGACAAATCTTAGAAATATTCACGACCACAGTTTGTGCGCAAGACTTTAATCTTGCGGTCTTACTGATTTTAAGCCATGTTCCTGAATCACACAAAGCAGTCCAATGCTTCAAACTTTCGAAAATCAAATAGATTACACCATATCGCGAGTAGTAATCAATAAATGTGATGAAGTATGAGAAACTATGTCTTATTAGGGCATTCATAGGACCATAAATATCAGAGTAATCAATTGTAATGAAAACCCCACACGTTTTCCTACACTAAGTGGTTTTCTAATTTTCTTGTCCGATAGACATTCTTCACAAGTTGGTAAGTTGATGTTGGCGAGATAATCGACGAGTCCATCTCCAGCCAATCTGGTCATTCAATCTTGACCGATGTTTCCTAATCTGGCATGTCATGTTATAGCATCTACATTCATGGATGACATGAAAGACTAACTACTAGCAACATTTGCAGTGTTCACAACATAGAAATCATTCTGAAGAAAACCATCACATAAAGAAACATTATTCAAGAAAATGTTCAAGTGTTTCGAATCGAAACTTATTACATAACCATAACTGTCTAGAGTGAATACATAAACTAAATTTCGTCTAAACTCAGGGGCATATAGAACATCATAAAGATAAAGGATTTGTCCATTGCAAAGGTCTAACTTGCAAGTTCCAACTCTTTTGACTTCAACTATTTCATTGTTTCCCACATAAATCCATTTTGTCTCCGAAGTAAGTTGACAAAATTCGACTAAGGCCCAAGCGATCCCTCGCTATGTGGTCTGTTCCATCGGAGTTTGTGATCCACGAAGGAAGAGTTTCAACTATAGCACAATTAGAAACATACGCAAAAGAACTGTGATCAGGACAATCTTCTTTAGCTCAGTGCAATCATGAGCAAAATGATCATGGTTGCCACAATTGTAGCACTTCACTTTGTTTATGTCCTTCCCACTACGCTTTGCACGATTGCGCTTGAGTTTTGGGGTTTTCTTTGGTCCATTAATTCTACTCTTTTGAATTGGACATGACTTACACGTTTTGTTCCGCTTGGGACCCCTACGGCTTTGCCCATGAATTCAGCAATAAATGCTTGAGTGGAGAATCTTTGAATCTCAATAGCTTCTTCCTCCATTTCCAAATGATGTGTGGCTTGATCAAAAGTTTTCACATTATCATTATGCATCAGATTGTTGTGCATATGATCCCAGCTATACGAAAGAGAGCGGATGATGGTATGAACTTATTGTTCATTATCAAGAACTTGTCTTGCGCTTTTGAACTCACAAATTATGTTTGACATTTTAGTTGTATGGTTTGAGCGTTTCCTGTATGACTCAAACTTTATATTTAGCATCCGACGCTTGATTGTTGACGTGACATCAAACTTTTTTGAAGAGCTTCTAAAGCTCGAATGCAGTTTTGTGGACTTCATATTGGCACATTAGAGCTATTGTCCATTATGCTCAGAAACGTAATACGAGCGATGTAACTCTTTCTCAACCATGTCTGATATGCTTTATAATCCTTCTGGCTTGCATGGTGTCATCAGTCGAAGTATCTACTTCAGAATATTTTTTTCTCATTTTCAACAAATACATGTTCAACCATCATATTGTTAATTATTTTTAGAACATCTTGTTTGTGGTGCCAAATGTCATAGTTGTCCATCGTTTAACTTGTCACTCTTGTTCAAGTCAGGAATTATGGATTTTGATGTCATTGTCTAGTTTTCACAACAAATAAAAGAGGATATTAGTGTTATCCTCTATTTATTGTGAACAGATATATAAGTGTATTTGTCTTTTCCATTGTCAACAAACGTAGGTTCAACCATCATATGGTTAATTATTTTTAGAACATCTTGTTTACGGTGCCAAATGTCATAGTTCTCATCGTTCAACTTGTCACCCTTGTTCAAGTCAGCAATTGTGGATTTTGATGTCATTGTCTAGTTTTCACAACAAATAGATGATGATATTAGTGTTATGCATATCTTAATTTGTCGCAAGTACTTATAAAATAATGAAGTTTTTGATATCCAAGATTAATGACATCGAGAGGTTGCTATTCTCTCACTCATTTTTCACTATCCCAAGAATAATCATAATTTATTAAACTAACAATGCAAAAAATTGTCTATTCTATGAATTTTAGACTAACAAACAATCCAAAATCACTGAAACTCGTTGCATGTTGCACAGTATTATTTCTGATTTGACCAAGACAATCAGGCATGGTGTAACGGGAGCACTTCCTCAAAGGGTTCCAATTAAGTAACCATGCACATCCTTCACCTCGACACCAAAATAGAAAAAATTGTGTAGTCACAGTCTGCATAACCTTATTTCCAAATACTGAATTGACAATGCACCAGGCCAGTTCCTTGGAACCTTTCTATAAATGCATTCTCATGTCTCTCATCACTTAACGAAAAGACATTGGATATTGTAACTATAGTGAGTTTTTAGGTGCCTTAATCCTACAAAAGAACTACTCTTATGTTTCAAATTGTATGTGTTTGTATCCTAGGTTTGTGTAATTAAAGTAACTAATTACAATTTCAATTCTTTTCCTAGTTTCAAGGTTTTCATGAAACATATATTGGCATACGAAATTTCATTATGTAATGAATATAAAAAAAAATATTTCACAAAGAAATTGAAAATATCATCTAATTTCAACGCATGAAATTAAAAAGCTTATCATGCATCGTCTAATTTCACAAGGAAATTAATTTTAACAGTGGCATGCTTTTGTTCCAATAAGAATCAATTAATTATATAATTTTAGCACGTAACTAAAATTATAATATCACATAGCTTAAGAATCAATTAATTATATAATTTTAGCGCCACACGGGTAGAGTGCATGGTCGTGTGCGCTGACCATGTGGTGCCATGCGCCCCAAGGCACTGCATGCGTGCCACTTGTCACACTCAAGGTGCTCTTGCCTTTGCAGGACGCCACGTGTCACGTTCCAGTTTCCAATTTCCTATTTTTTTTAATTGAACAAATCATTAAAAAATTTAAAAAAAAGGAAAAATCAGAAAAAATATTAGAAAAAATCCGGAAAAATCATGGTGATTACTAATTGTAGGAAACATACATAATTCACGAAAATGAGGTTCACGGAGTACCTAGTTGCTGCGAAAACGAAGATGTCAGAGCCGAATAACTTTTTCATGAATAGTGACAACACGTCGGTCTGTCCTCGTCGTCGGGAACTAAACCACGTCGACTTAGAATACGAACTTCACAACTCAAAAGTCAGACAAAATTAAGTAAAGACACCAATTTTTTTATCTTCCTTTCTCTGTCTTCTTCAGGCACTGGTTTCAACACCCTTTTGTAGGAATGTTTGACTAGTTACGGGAGAGGGGAAGTCACCACGCCGCACCATGCGACGTGGGATGATTTTTTCGCATGTCCCGTGAGCTCTAAGCCCGTGCGATGTCCGCGTCTTTTGGCGAACATGAGCAGATGCAGGAGCTGTTTCAGTTCCCGCCGTCTGCAATCGGCGCATGGCCCTGTTGGGCCATGCACAATGCACTGGCCCACATGGCCATTTGCAGGCACTGTTCAACACTTTTAAAAAAGTAGCAGAGCTGGGAAATGGAAGTTATACTACCTAAATAATTGTTCTCTGTTCTTTTTCAAAAACATATTTTTTCAGGTTCATACTGCTTCAAGTTTCATTCTTGTACCCTTTTTCCCAATATGCAGTCCTTCGTCTTGGTACTATAAAAAATACTCATTTGACCCTAGAACTTCAGATCTATTAGATGTAAGGTATTTACTATTTTTTGCTAAAATGTAAGTGGCAGTTCATTTGTTTTATCCATAAACGTAAGCCCCTGACTTACATGGAAATACTGCTATTTCTCAAACCTAAGATTCATAATTGCTGTGCTTTCCCTTGTAAAAATTGAATATTTATTTTTGGAGATTGCTCTAATATTAAGTATTAACGGTTTCTTTATAGCATGGATAATACCTAGCCATTAACTTCTTAATGTCCTTCTCTTATCTTTCAGGTGTACCCTCTCCACATTCCAGATCTTTCAGCTGGATGCCCCTTGATTATATCTGGCAGAAGCAATGGCAAGTTTCCTAATTCTGTTATCTTAAAAGGTAGCGTGGCTGACAAGAGTGACTTTTGTATCAACTTGAAGGTGCAATATACAAAAGATTTCCCTTTTGATAAAGTAAGACGTACTTTATCCCTTATTCTTCTGTTTTCCTAGAATAAATCTAATAGCTCCTTCAAAGGCGAAAACATGATTTTTTTGCGTGATACTAATCTCCTTAATAACTCATTTGATTCTTCGTTTGTAATTTCAAGTCGATTATGTACTCATGAACTCATATAATAAAGAAAACACACTTATATGTATACCTCTGACTCTCATGAATACTCTTTGCCAATATCCCTGTTGTCAACTGTGAATTTTAACTATTATCAATGATCCATATACCTGTGCCTGTCACCTTAGCAGGTTTATTCTTGAAGGAAAATAATGGATTTAAATGATTCTACCATGATGAAGGATCAAATGACCCACAGGAAATATGTTAGTGACCAGAGAAAATGTATTGTATCAGTGTTGTTTTTTATTGGAATTTTAAATTTTGGAAAATTAATACATCAGAGAATCAAACTCAGGAAATTTTCTGGACAGATCGACAGTAATGGAAAGTTTTTAATGTCAATGACACTGTTCTTAGTCTTGTCAACCTTTAAACTATTTGGTTATTTAAATGAATATCCCTCACTACTATATGGTTATTAGGTCAATCTTCATTTAAGCAAATGTTGTGTTCTTTAATGATGTTATGTTTTATGTTCTACAATGTCCTTTTCTCCACAGCTTTGCGATGCATATATTCATTCTTCCTTGTGTCTATCATTTTGACAGGTTTTTGCTCAGAAACACATAGATCTTCTTACAGCCCAAGCATGGTTTTCCGAAGGCAAACAACTTAAAGAGAAGGTTTGTTTCTATTCCTAATATAATGCCCATATTACAGAGAATTTTTACTCATCAGGATCAACAAATTTGTATAATAATTGCGAACTCTGGACTTGAATCCAGCTGCTTAAAATTATATATTCTTTTGAGGTGCACTATTTTAGTTGGCGATCTCATTTTCTGATGCATTATAAGCACATTTGAACATTTGTTGTTTTTCCTTTTTTTAATTTGAAGACTTGTTTGTTAAGGTATTTTTTAATTCTTTTAAAAAGAACTACTTATCCAGATCTATTAAGGTAAAGTCCAGAGTTATCAAAATACAAAAGATGGAGGATCTCTTGAGGCGCCGAGTCCTCCCAAAAAGTTGCCAAAAATATTTCTCGTGCTAAATTAGCAATGCAATCAGCTACATGATTTACTTCACGGTATGTATGCTTAAATATTACAGAATCATAAGAAGCCAAAAAGAATCTGCAGTCTGAGATGGTATGCTTGATTCTCCAAAGGCATATCATTTGTTTCTGTAGAATGTTGATGATTGTTGTGGAATCGCATTCGATAATGAGTTGCTTAAATCCTTTATTGTGCAGCATCTGAAGCCCTTTCCTTACGGCCCAGGCTTCTGCTTCAAGCACCGTGCCAAATATCCTATAATGGGCACCTGCAGATAGAAAGTTGCCATTAGAGTCTCTTACTACAAAACCTACCCCTCCCACCTCCTCTTGGCTGGTGAAGGAGCCATCCGAGTTGATTTTTATCCAGCCTAAAGGAGGTGGTTCCCATTTGAGCAGTGTACTAATAGCTGATGGATTTCCCTCAGATAAATGGAGACTTATATAATCATTTTTTGATGCCAAGGCCTTCTCCCACAGTCTAGTATATGAAGTGTGAGTTTTGTTGAAGCGCATATTGTTTCTATTTTTCCCAAGATTCCAAAAGCAGTGGCCTATGAGTGCAGTGAGCAATTTTTTGGACCTAATATCCATATTTGATCCCTCCATAAGCCAACAGCTCTACAACCAATCATTAAAATGGTCAAACATGAGTTCAGTTACAGTTTGGAATAGCTTCCAGAGTTTACTAGAGACAGAGCATTCAATGAATAAGTGTTTAGCAGTTTCCTGAGCTAGTCCAAATGCTTACTGATGTAGATGATGTGTTATGCTTCAGTTTTTTATAGATATGATTACTCTGCCTCTAAAAGTTCAGAATCTGGATTACCCATTCATGGAACCACCCAAATAGTTTTGTATTCGGATTCTAATTTCTAAATCTAATTTGATAAAAGATACATTGGTATTTTAATTGAAAATTAAGCATGAAAATTTATTCTCAAAAATAACATTGATATGCAGCTCGATGTTCGGATCATGATATTATATTCTCTTACCTTTGATGTATATTTCAACTTTCAGGTGACTAAATTAAGCATACGATGTAGTATCCCATCAGAGTACACATATATGGTACTATGTCAAACTGCAACAGAAAGCTCTGAAGTAAACAAACAGGTAAGAAATTAAACATGCCCTAATTTACGTAGTTGGATGTCAAACAGGTACTTTTTCTACAACTGTACAAGCACAATGATCTGTGCCTAAATAGCAACAATGAACCAAAATAAGATACGTCATTTCTAGAAAGTTAACTTCAATATCTAAAGTTATTGGGCTCATATATCTTGCTGGAGCTAATTGACAAGAAGGTGCTAATAAAATAGTATAATGTGTAATTTATTTCAAAGTGGCAAAGAGAAGTGCTATCTTGATATGCATACATGGGATTCATTAGCATATGTCAATACCACTGTAACTTTAATTTCTCAAATTTCTTGGTTTTGTTTAATTTAATCATGGAAAATTCAATATACCATTCATGAAAAATTGTGTTATAACTTTTCATTTCTGATTATCCTCCTGTTGTTGAAGTACCCTTTAAATTTTCATAAATTTAAAGAAACTGTTCAACCTTTCTAGTCCTAAATTCTTAACTATTTGTTTCCTATATAATGATGCAAGTGCAGTTTTATTGACTAGCAGATACAATTAAGTTCAAGTTCTTTACTTATTCCTTATGTTTCTTCAAATTTGATTGCGGATTGTCAAACTCGAATCCGAGATTCCATATCATCGATAAGGAACCTAATTTGTAATTTCGCTATTTAGGCTTCCCAACCTCTTTTTGAAACTATAAACAGCATAATTATATACTGACTGCATTAAAATGTGTCATAGATGACAAAAACAAATTCCAAGAAAGAAAGTTTACCAGCTCCTGTGCGATGCTCTGCTGTTGGCTTTGGAGATAGGGTTGCGACAAGAGAAAATCTTCCAGCAGGGGTTGCAAGGACTAATAAACCTGAGTTATTGGAGGCCTATAATAAAGCTGTCAACTGCTGTAACAAACTCTGCGACTGCTGCTGCTGCATGTGCTTCTTAAACTTCTGCTCTAAGCTGAATAATCAATGTGCTGTGGCAATGACAAATCTTTGCGCAGCTCTGTCATTCCTTTCTTGCTTCGAGTGCTGCGCTGAGTTATGTTGCTCCGGCTAGCCCGTGTCATGCCTGAATACATTGTTCGATCCTGATCGCCTGTGTAACAGTATATTTCCCCTGTATATTTTGTTAATATATGTTCATCTACAATTATAGATTTTTCTTGTCCCGTGAAAAATGCTTCAAGCAAATTCAGACATTCGGGTGATGCTGATTTGGTCAGCCTTCTTGTGATTTACAAAAAAGGGTTGAGTTGTTGAAAGAGAAGACCGCTGCATATTCTTGTATAGGTTTCTTCTTTGTTGTGGTCCTTTTCTATTGGTTCAAGTTGCTAAAATCCTTCATATCGTAAACAATTATTCACATAAACAAATGCTTTTGCAGTATCTAATAGCTCAGCTTTGAATTTTATTTTTCAGCACAAAACTACTGGAGAAATGTTGCAATATGGAATTGGTTGGTGGGAATGGAATTGGTAGGTCTTGATCAAGAAAGGCAATGAATCAATTAATAGCTGGTTGGGTTGGTGAGGGGCACCCATTATTGCCAGTATGCCCATTTTGGTTCCATTTTCATGACAGTACAAGATGATCTATTGAAGATAAAGATATATATATATATATATATATATATATATATACTCCTCTTCAATAGATCATCTTGTACTGTTATATAAATATAATAGTGTATTTAGATTTATATATGGAATATTAAGTTGGATACTTTGTTCGATCTCTCCTTCCTGGCCATTGGATTGCTTGGGCTTTGGTTCAATGGCCCGGATTGAAGCCATTTGGCCCTACAAAAATTCATATCTAATCATGATATATAAAATTGGGCAGACCTAGGCCAAATTTTTTCTCGATTGAATAATTTAATCCAATCATCTGGTATTCAATTTATTTAAATTATTTTGATTTATTACATTACTATTTTACCCTTTTAATTTAAAAAAAAACTATCCCATCTCTCTCTTTCTCTCTCTACACTCTCCTCCTCTCTCACGCTTCTCTTCTCTCTTCTCTCTCCCGCTCTCACCTCTCTCTCACTCTTCTGTTCGGCGGCGACGCGCACAGACGAGCGTCTCTCATGGGGCCCTACTGCTAGCTTCCACCCATTTCAGAAGGTTCCGATCCGAGTGTTTGATATTACTACAACTTGAACCTGTGCCAGAGCCAGTATAACGCCATTAAAGCGGGAGCCGCCTATAAAGCGTGATTCCCTTTATTTGATGTCAAATCATAATAAAATACTAGAATAAATATCCAACGAGATAGAATCATCTTGATAAAGATAACATACCCATTCTTTGTGCAGACGAGCAGGGAAGCTCGCCTACAAGCACAAGCGAGCAGGGAGAGAGAGAGAGAGAGCTGAGAGGTGAAAAAGTGAAAGAGAGGAGAGAGAGAGACGGGAGAGGAGAGAGAGTAAGGGAGTGAACAAAAGGGTAAAATAATAATTTAATAAATTAAAATAATTTAAATGAATAGAATGCTGGATTGGTGGACGAAACTGGTCAATCGAGAAAAGTTTATACCTATATCTGCTCGATTCTATACATTTGAGCTAGATCTAAATTTTCGCGATAGTTTGAGGGAGGTTTATGAAAATAATCTTAAAGAAAAAGATATGAAGATTCCTTCACTCATTTCTCCAGTGGCATACAAAAATGTTTACATAGCCTGCAATAGGTTTTTCCAAGCTAAAAGTATAGAAAATTTAGGAATAAAAACCACAAAGAATCTTATTCAAAGCTTACAATTGTTTTTTTTATCATGTTATAATTGTTCTTTTATCATCATATGGTGCAATTTGAGATTAGTTGGCTTATGAAAGTTATAAATCTTTTAGTCGTTTTTGTAGTAGTTTAAGTACACGTAAAAGTTTAAAACTAGAGTCGAAGTTTAGATACATAAATTACATACCAACTTATTTTTCTGCTTCCCAGGAAAAAAAGAATTGTAGAGATAATCCCTAAGCTAAAGACTGATTGTGATGGTCAAATATATAATATCAAAGAAATGAATTTGATGGATAGAATAAAAAACAAACAATTTCAAACAAGAAAGATAAAATGCCATTCTATAAATTTCATGAAAAATATTTGCATGATTTTAACAAGCAAGATAAAGTTCCTTTAATGCATCATTCTTTCTATTACCAAAAGAAGAGCCATGTGCTACACAAGGAACTTGAGCTCACAAACCACATGGAGGAATCTGTCAAGAGTGCTAATAGAATATACAATTTATGCAATTTTAACTATACAATTTCACATAGCACCAACAGTAATACATGAAGACTTGACATGAAAACCTTCCACTAAGCAACTAGTTCAAACATCAATGACTAAGTCTTGTGCCTCTTGGTTTCAACATGTTAAAAAAAGGAATACATTAGAATAAAGATGGTTCATCTCATGTCTTACATTATGAAGATTGAATATTTTTAAAGAAAAGACAGGAAAATTAATTATACACTCCATAAAGATAGTATGATATTTTGTACAACTTCACACTGCTCGTGAATGAAAACTCTAACCAATACTGCTGCAAAATGTGATAAAGTAAGTTACATGCATGCAAAATGATCTTGAAATATGGAAATATGGTAGGTATGGTGGACTACTAGAACTTGGAACGAGACTTGAAGTATCATTTGGAAGAGAGATTTAGTGAGGAAGAAAATAGTGAACATACGAGTTAAAAGAAGAAAAGAATACTTCACTAACTATGCAACACACTTACAATGAATACAACTCACTCCAACTTGATTCAACTTGGTGATCCAAATGAAAGAGTCACCCTCTATTTATAGTCCTTCTTAGATCCTTCTACATATCATTTTCTATATTTACATCCTTATATACATTTATGTTTCTACACTCTTCTACACACTTAATATTTTACATTTACATTCTTCTACACAATTTATTATTTCAATTCATAAAATTCTTTTAGATACAAGATATTTCTATAGAATGATCTAGTAATTTGTTAAACATTTCCATGATCTTCTTGTGAGCTTGGGCTTCATTTTAGCGGGCCAAACAAGTTTAACTTCTAACATCCCCCTTAAACTTGATTTAGCCATACCAAGGAGACATCTTAGCTTAATATATCATACTTAAGAGGTTTGGTGGATATATCTACTACTTGATCACTAGACCTTCTTTCTTAGTCACATGTTCTATTATAAAATGAAATCTTGTGTCAATGTGTTTGCTTCTCTCATGGAAGATCGAATTCTTTGCCAATGCAATAGCTAATTTATTATTCATATGAATCTCTATAGCTCCTCTTATAATAAGTTCATAATATTCAACAAATTTCTTAATCAAATATCATGACACACATGATGTAGCAGCTATGTACTCTTCTTTACAAGTGGAAAGAGCCATGATTGATTACTTCTTTGATGACCAAGTGAATGCAGTATCTCCCATGAAGAAAACATAACAAGTAGTACTCTTACGATCATCCATGTCTCCACCCCAATCACTATCACTATAAACAAGAAGCTTGAAATCCTTGGATGTACAATAATATAGACCAAAGATTGATGTATCTTTTATATAATGAAACATTTCCTTAATTGCTTTCAAATGTTCACTGGTGGGTGCCTCTATATAGTGACTAATTAACAAGACCAACTCAATGTAAACTGTCTGGTCTCGTGCAAGCCAAAAAACGAAGAATTTCAACCAAACTCTTGTATAGTGTGTGATCAACTTTTTTCTCCATAAACTTCTTTTAATAGCTTGGTCCCACACTCAACAAGTGTATTAACATGATTGCAATCTAGCATCTTAAATTTTCTAAGAACTTCTTTCGCATAACTTTCTTGAGAAATAAATATGTTTTCTTGAGTTTGACGTTCCTCAATACCAATATAATAAGACATTAATACAATGCTTGTCATCTCAAACTCCTATGTCATGGCCTTTTTAAAGTCTTCAATCATACATATATTGTTTCTTGCGAGAATTAGATCATCTACATATAAGAAAACAAGTAACATATCTTTATTTTCATTTCCTTCGGTGTAAAAGTCATATTCATGAGGGCATTTAATAAACCCATTATCTTGAAAGTACTTATCTATCATGCTATTCCACGCCCTTGGGACTTGCTTTACACCATATAACACTCTCTTTAGCCTCAAGACTTTGTATCTTTGTTCCCCTTTAATGTATAACCTGATGGTTGTTTAATACTACTTCTTTCTCAAGATAACCATAAAAAAATTCAGACTTAACATTCATTTGATATATTTTTCATTTAAATTGGGCAACAAGAGAAATAAGTAATCTTATGGTCTTAAGACGAGCACAAGAGCATATACCTCATCATAGTAGATTCCAACTCTTTGGTTGTAGCCTTTTGCAACTATTATGCTTTAAACTTCTCTATTTCTCATATTGCATTCTTTTTAGCCTTGAAGATCCACTTGACTCAAATCGTCTTTTTGCCTTCTGGTAGTGTTGTAAGCTCCCAAGTATGATTTTTCTCAATTGCTCTTATCTTTTAATTCATTGCTTGTCTCCACTTTTTACTCTTAATTTCTTCTTCATATCCTAATGGTTCACAATCAGCAAAAAGATAGAAAAGAGTTAGATCTTAAATTAGTTGAGTTGCCTCATAGAGTTCTTCAAGACTTCTAACTCGTTGTGTTGTTTCCTATTGGGATACTGGTTATAATGAAGAGGTGATTGTAGTCTCGAGCTCATTCATCTCTTGTCATGTCTTCTCTTTTTCTTTAGCTTCCTAGTTTCACATTCCTTCTTTATTGAAGTCCTCGTCTCAACTTATTGTCATTTACCTTATGTTTGGATTGTATAACTTGTAGCCTTTTGGAGAATGAGTCATATACAAAAAGAGCAATTTCTCAATCTTGTCATTAATTTGGCTCGATGTTGATATGGAACATGTGCATATGATACTTCAAAAAACTAAAAAATGACCAACTCATGACTTTCTTCTGCTCAATGCCTCTTGAGGAGTCTTGTTCCATACACTCTTATTTGAAGGTTAAACTGTACAAGCCACAACTTCAGCCAAAAACTCCTTATGCATCTTCTTGCTCTTGAGCATACTCCTAATCATATTAAGCATGTGTCGACTTTTGCGTTCCATGGTGCCATTTTGTTTAAAGAGAATATGGCACAATTTCTGGATGATGAATGTCAAGTTCTTCACAATATTAATTGAACTTATATGAAGTGAACTCTCCACCTTTATCTGATCTCATGGTCTTTACATACGAGCAACTTTCTTTTTCAACATTTGTTTTAAATTTCTTAAATGCATCAAAGGATTTTAATTTTTCTTTTAGAAAAATTAGACCCATATTAAAGAAAAGAAAATATTTGCTTCCTTTGAGAGAAGATGACTTGATAGGCCCACATATATCAGCATGAATTAACTCCAATGACTTCTTGGCCCTTGTAAAAGCTTAATTACGAAAGCTCTTTTTGTGTTGCTTTCCAAGAAGACATCCTTCACATAGTTGATTTGAAAGATCAACGAAAGGTAAGTCTATTACCATATTTTTTTTTATAATAAGCTTAGGCAATGAAAATTTAAATGCTCATATCTTAAGTGCCAAAGACAAGATGAATTTTTCATGCATGCTTTTAGGCATTTTGCAATATCATTTTGAATGTTTAACAAGAACATTCTATTTTTACTCATTGACACTTTTGCAATTAACTTATTTCGTTGATCCCTTATTGAAAGACCATAATCTTTCATATGAATGTCATATTTTTTTTTCTAAAAGTTGGCATAGGCTTAAAATATTACTTTTCATGTCGACACATAATAAATGTTAGAAATAGAATCATGTCTTCCATTCTTGAGTCGGATAAGAATTTTACATTTACCTTGTACCGGTACTTTTGGGTAATCTCCAAAGGTGGTATTCCACTTACCGACTCATCAAGTTTCATGAACATACTCTTGTCCTGGAAATATGGTTGCTTGTGCTGGTGTCATGATATCAAGTATTCTTCCCTTATTTGTATGCTATCAACAAGTTAGGATTCTCCTCTTTTTTTATCTCATCTACATAGTTAGCCTTCTCTCTACTTGGCGAAAGATATTTTCACAATTGGAAGCATAATGACCATATTTATTACAGTTATAACATTTCACTTGGGATTTATCATACATTCCTCTTCCACCGGGTTTTGCAAAGCTTCCTCTTCTCTATCCTCTTGATTGATCTTTTCTTCTTGTCTTTCTTGTTCATATCTTCCTTTTTTCTCTTCCATAGTTGTGACTACGACCGCATTCATTCCTTTGATTTCCTTCATTTAAGGTGAACTTTGCTTGTAGAAGTTGCTTCAATGATTCTTCTTTCTTCCTATTTAATCTTTCTTCATGGGCTAGTAAGAAACCTAGTTGTTTTACAATCATAGAATCAATATCTTTTTATTTTCCAATGGCCACAATAATATAATTAAAATTGGACACCAAAGAGAGAAGAATTTTATCAATAATTCTAGCATCATCTATTTTCTCTCCATTTCTTTTAAGTTGATTAGTAGTTGCTAGGTCTCTTGAAAATAAAGATTATTTCAGAATCCTTCATATGTAAAGCTTCAAATTCACCACAAAGTGTTTGAAGGCGTACTATTTTCACGTTGTCTCCTCCTTTGTTTAAGTTAACAAGAATCTCTCAAGCTTCTGTAGGTGAAATATCATATGAAATTGTCTCAAAGGTAACATCATCCTTACAAAGAGGAAGAGAGTCTTCTTGTCTTTCTTCCTCGCTTCCTTCAACTTATCCCTTTAAGCTTGGGGTAAGATTGTCTCATCTTCTACTTCGATATAGCCTTTGCCAACAATTTCTCATAAATCATATGAGCCTAACAAGACCTTCATCTTGATGCATCAATGATCAAATTTATCTTCGATGAGTTGTGGTACTAGAAATGGAAGCATATCTTGAATCATCTTGTATTCATGAAAATTTTATTACTAGCTTTGATACCACTATGTTGGAAAATGAAAGTATGGTGGACTACTAGAACTTAGAAGGAGATAAGTATTTGGAAGAGAGATTTAGTGAGGAAGAAAATAGTGCAAATAAGAATTAGAAGAAGAAATGAAAACTTCACAAATTATGCAACACTCTTACAATGAATACAATTGACTCTTAACTTGATTCAACTTGGTGGTCCAAATGAAGGTCCCACCCTCTATTTATAACCCTTCATAAATCCTTCTACGTACAATTTTCTATGTTTACATCCTTCTACACATTTATATTTCCACACTCTTCTACATACTTAATATTTTACATTTACATTCTTCTACACACTATTATTTTAATTCATAAGATTTTTCTAGATATAAAATATTTTTTATAGAATGATCTAGTAATTTATTAGATATCTTCATAATTTTCTTGTGGCCTTGGGCTTCATTTTGGCGGGCCAAATAAATTTAAACAATTAATACTTTTTTTCTTTCAACTAAAAGATCTAGTTGGTTAAAGATACATGATAATAATTCATTAACTTTTTTTATGAAATAATGATTCAATAACTTGAACATCTAGTTAAAGCTTTGATTAGTGAACTTATCTTCACCTAATCCTTCTTCATCACTATAGGCCTCGTCCTCTCGCAACAGTGGGCCTTTTGCTGACGTCTTCTAGGTTTCAAATATTAAGAAACCAATGTTCTTTTCATATTTTAATTTATGGTATATAAATAATCACAAGAAAAAACACTATCATCTTCATCTTAATTACGACACTTTAGAAATAACATAATGTATAATGCACCATAGTTGTACATACATTTAAACCATAAAATATAATAATATCATAACTATGAAAAACACATTTATAATATAATAAGATATAAATCCAATAATTTAAATGATCACCTAATAATTATATCTCCAATTTTATGCATTTTAGCTCTCCCAACTTTATTTTATTTCCCACTGTAAATAAATAAGCACTAAATTCGAAAGGTTTATCACTACAAAATAAAGGTGAAGCAAATTTCATCATGATATTATTTTCAATTTGTATTAAAGATGTCAATTCGTTTCTTCATATGGTTCTTTCTTTTCTAAGTCAGATTTCTCGACATGATAAGAAAGTGCTGAAAATTTCAGTTAAAACTTTTTATCGATTATGGTTGAATTTTTACTCATTTATGAATATTATTAGATTATTCGAACAACCACTTTGAACTATGGACAAATTTCAAACATAATAATCAAAATTCAACCAAAGTTGATCTTAATATTTCCTCAATAAAAAAATATGCCACATCATCTATTTCCTTTAGTTTTATCTTTTTTTATGGAAAAATACTTCGTGCGTAAACTATATATATATCATTGTTTAAGTTTTTGAATTAATATTATTAATAATTTGAATCATTTCTTTATCCCTTTTATTAGTTAGATGACTATTTTTTTCTTTATTGTTAAAAATGGCTAAAGAAGATGCCACATGACCTTCTCTTCAAACGACATGATAAGAGAGGAGTCGTTGCTTCTCCCTTATACAACACTACTATAACGCCCCCAAAAGAAAATCCCGCCTCGTGGCAAAATACCTCCTGAGAGCACTACACATCATGCTTAACCATCTTGATTTAAAGTTGACTAACTATCGAGATCGATCAACAAAATGCGGAAGAAATAAATTTTTAAAATCCAAAACTCTTTCTATAACATAAAGAAAATTATGCGAAAGCCTTACATCAACTAAATAAAAAGATAACTATAGCATCTGCATAGAAAGTTTATAATAACTGGACAACAAAGACTAAATGAGACATCATCATTAAGGACATTAGACATGTGCAAAGTTAGTCACCACGAGCATCAGTCGTCGAATGCCCCACCAGCATCTTGTAACTGCAAACTACTCATCTTCAGGATCCAATACAGGGAAAAAAAATATCCACATGAGCTATGAAGCCTAGTATGTAAGACAACAATAGATAAGCATGGCATGATAAAAAAAAGTAGGAATAAGCTAATGATAAAATCAAAAGATCATTTATTCCTTTTCAACTTAGTTTTCTTTCATTCCTTACTTATTTTTCATCATCTTGATCATCATATTATATGATGCGTTCTAAATACACTAGCAAGTGCACTAGTCGTTCAACTAATAAAGTGAAAAAAGTAAGGATGTCAAACCCACGAGGACTAATGTAACCTAACCTTATCTAATTTCAAAAGTGATAAAGAAAAGATTAATTTCAGTTTTAGTTCAAAAAAATAAAAGATAAGAAAAGATAAAATCTCAAAGATGAGGTCATATGAGATCAAATCAAGTTGAAAGATTTAGGAATATCTCACCACTAACTCAGATTGAATTAGAATTGTTCCTAATGATGGACTAAGAATTGCCTAAAGTATGATCCTCTAAATAGACGCAATCACCTATCCAAGGTTCAAATTTGTTGAGGACGTTCAAGTGAATCCACCCTAAAAAATTCCTAATTTAAGATGCTTTAACGATGCAAAACTTATACCGTTGACCACTTAAGCAAGTCCAATCAACATGCCACACAACCTAGAATCTTCCGCGAGTAATCTGAATTATGACACAAATCGCTAGGACTTAGATTCAAAGATCAATTCCTCCTAATGCTCAGATCAATGAAATCAATTACACTAATCAATTAATAATCAAACTTCATGATCATCACAAAGAAGAAAAATATTAAGGAAGACAATTGTGTTCTAAAAGAAAAAAAATCAATAAAACTCAATCCAAAATAGGGTTCAAGAACTCCTTAACACAAATAACTAAAACAAGAAAATTAGTTCTTCCAAAAGAAATAAGAAATCAAACTATGGATCTCTGCAGAAGATCTTCAATTCTTGCTCTTCTTCGCCTCTGAAAATATGAATTCTGCTCAAGGATTCGAATAGATCTCTTTGGCTTCTTCTCTTCAATTTCGTCTCTCTATCCTGTATAGAATAATCTGAATATCTATGTGTCTATCTCCCTCTCCTTCTGGTTCTCCACGTGTATTTGTAGCTCCCAAGGTGTTACTAGGGTTTCCATAGAGTTTGACAAAGTTTGAAAACCTTTCCTCCGAAGATAAGAAAATCTCTAGTTGAATTCGTAACAATCTTTGTGGCTGAGAATTTTTCCTTTAGAACTCCTTCAAATATGATACATAATGTTTCCTTTTTATCCCTAAAGAGTTTGGATAGGTTTAGAAATCTTTTCCCATCGAAAATCCTTCAAAATATTCGAGTTTGAGCAAAAATGGACGAAACTGCGCATGATGTTATGGGTTGTAACAGATTTAATTGGCAGTAACAGGGGCTATCACGACCCATGATGAAATGTGATGGCCCATGAAATGCCATATCACGGCCCGTGATGAACGGTAACGTCCCGTAACTCGGGATATTTGATGTTGGAACTTATATTTTCATGACTTACGGCCTGTAACTTTCTATAACGGCCCGTAATGATCGGATTTTTGAGTTTCGAGCTTCGGTGAAGGTCGTAATCGCTTGTCACGGCTCGTTGCTCCTTTTACACCTCCATCACGGCCCGTATTATCTCGTCATGGCCCGTAATGATCAATGGAAGTTTGATTTTATCTCCATAAATTTGTGCTTTTGTGAGTTGATTCCAACCCTTAGCCTCTTCAGTTGATTTCCTACAAAATAGTCATCAACAAGAGATAATCATGACTCGAAACAATATGAACAAATAAAGAATAAAATAGATGCATGCGATGCCAAAATGACTCAAAATTATGCCTAACGCAGGTCCTAAAATATGTTATGAAATGCATGCATCAAATACCCCCAAGCTTAAGATCTTGCTTGTCCTCAAGTAAGAACAAAGGAAGATTCAAGAAAATTCCATCATAATCTACATCATGTTGATCAATAATTTTCTCCTATCACCCTCTTACATGTGTATCACAAGAGTCTATCACCTTTCCCCGGTCAAGCTACATAGAATTTCTGAATCTTAAACATATTTCAATAATCTCAATCTCAGCTTATGCAAAATATAGTCTATCAAGTAAGATCATTAGTATTGAATATGCAAGTATCAAGTAAGCTTATACTTTTTCTTAATAATCAATTCTTTTATACAAGTTCTCATCTTCAAATAAGAAAGTCCATGTAACGAGCTTTCAATCGATGGATCCCAGACCAATTGGCCTTAGGTCACTAGGATTAAAGAGTCTCCTACGGGTGTACTAACTCAAACATTCCCAGGTTCTGTGTAAAGAGTTGAACTAGAGAGAAATCAAGTTGATACTTAAGTAATTCTTCATATTGCACATGATGGTTTGTGTAGCGGACTTTCAACTGATGACTCCTAAGCCATATGACCTTAGGGCAACAGGTGTTAAGGAACCCCTCGAGCTTATTTGCCCGAACTCACCAAGGTTCTAAAGAATACTTAGAGCATCAAATTGCTCCTTTCAATTTTTTCTGATATTCAATTTTCAAATAATGCAAACTTTTTAAAATATTTTTTTAACTAATTTTTTTTTCATGATAAGCCCACAAGATACTTATATGTTCAATAAAAATGCTATCACTCTCAAGGCTGAAGAAATAAGAATATAAAATGTTGAGCAAGACTATCGTCTAAGGATTCATAGTTCCAAGTAACAAGGGTTAAGTTTTAGAATTCAAGTCTCAAGTGATAAACAATAAATAGAGTAGCAATCAAATTTCATAGATCTAAAAGACATCCTTCAGTTTGACAAGAAAGACAATAAGATATTAACAAGGGATATTAAGATGTAAATGATATTTTTGGATTTTTGAATTTTTCATTTTTTATGGAATTTTTGATAATATGAATGCAGTACAAAATGCAAAATATAAAACAAAGATGCAAAACAAAAATAAATATGATGCATGAGA
>LTAE01001099.1:3930-15228 GCA_001647135.1 Pontederia paniculata | reverse complement strand
TATATATATATATATATATATATATATATATTCTACTAGGGTGATCTTTGAAATGAATAGTGAAACTCTTAAGGATAATCGTGGATGTAAGAGATCTATCTTCAAACCACATAATTTTGTGTATATTTTTATATTGTTTGTTGTGCTATTTCTTTTTTTTATTCTTCATTTCTCCCAACATTGGTATTAGAGCCAGATGTTAGTGGGCAGTGAGAGTGATGGCAACTGATAATGGAAAGGTCAAGATCAAGAAGTTCAAAGGAAAATATTTTGACTTTTGAAAGATGCAGACTGAAAATAATTTGTATTAGAACTCACATCAATCGCTTTAGAAAAAACAAGTGAGATACATTGAGCGACACAGATTGGGGGTTATTGGATCGGTAGTTCTTGGTGTAAACAACATTGTTAGGTTGACATTGGCTCTAACATCGCGCTGAATATCATAAAAAAGATAATAATGATGGGTTTGATGAAGACTCTATTAAACATGTATGAGAACTCGTCTACAACAAATAAGATTTACTTGATTCGACGATTATTCAATTTGAAATGTCTGAAGGGGGCTTCTATCGCATATCACATCGATGAATTCAATATCACCATAAATAATTGAGTTCAATGAGTATTACTTTTGGTGATGAAGTTAAGACTTTGATTTTTTTGTTCTCCTTATCAAAAAGTTGGAGCGCCACTACGACTGTGAATAACAATTCTCTTAGATCCACCAAATTGAAGCTCATAGATATTCGAGATCTAATCCTTAGTGCTGGCATTCATAAAAAAGAAAAATGAGAAAATTCTAGTGCGACTTTGAGTACAGAAAGCAAAGCAAGAACATAATAACGGGACATAATTAGATCAATCAAAATATATGGGATGAAGTAAATAAAAATTTGGCAAAAATTTTGATGAATTGCATGCTAAAACTATGGAAAGAAGGCTATGTAAAGAGAAACTTCATAGCACTGAAGAAGAAACAAATTAATAAGGAGTCAACCATTGAAATAAAAGAAATCTCAGATGTGTTTAGTTCGGAGCATTGATAGTCTACTAAAATCATGGTTCTAGCTCCACTAAAGACTTGTTTCATCTACCTCAAAAATAAAGAATACAAAAAAAATATACTATTAAAAATTTCAAAAAAGTTTATCTTGCTGATGATCAATCTTGAATATTGTGGTGGTGGAGATGTGAAGATTGTGATGGATAATGAGACTATTTGGAAATTAAAAGATATTCGACATATGTCAAAAACTTAGGAGAAATTTAATTTTCATGGGACATATTGATTCTAAAGGTTATGCTACAATGTTTGTAAGTAACTTTTGGAAAGTCGCTATTATGTTTGTAGCATGAGGAAGTAAATTGGGCACCTTGCATATGACAATATGATAAAAGTGTTGTAAATGTTGTTGATTCAAATAATATGAATGATATATGGCATTTCAAAGTTAGACACAATTTGAAAAGGGAATGAAGGTTCTACTTGGTTATTAGATTTGAAGTCAACTATATTGGACTTTATGAAACCTGTGTGCTTAGAAAGCAAAAGAAGGCCAACTTCTTCAAAGTGTCAAGGATGCCAAAGATTAACTAGTTGAGCTTGATCACATTGATGTGTGGAGGTAATCTCCATTTCCATCTCTAGAAGGATCATTGTAGTATGTCATATTCATCGATAACTATTCCAAGAAGGTATGTGCTTATTTTGTAGAAAAAAACAAATCTAATATGTTTTATACTTTCAAAAAAAATGAAAAATGCATGTTGAAAATCAAGTCGGTGTTATAATCAAATATTTACTATCTGATAATGCTTGTGTATATGTGAATTGAGAGTTTAAGAAGTTTTGTTAGGAACATGTCATCCAAATGGAGACGATAGTTCTTATCATATCATAACTCAACGATGTGACTGAGCAAATGAACAAGAGACTCAATGAATGAATGATGAGCATGATAATCAATGCAAGTCTATAGAAGTCATTTTGGATAGATGAAATAAATATAATGACAGTCTGGATCAATTGTGGACCATCTTTATTGTTGAAGAACAAATTGTTAAAGAAGTTTGGAGAGATGAAGTTGGTGATCTCTCATATGAAGATATTTTATTGTCTTTTTTATATGCACTTAGATTCTTCGTGAGTGTATATTGCTATGATAGAAGCATTAAAAGAGATGATATGATTAAAGAGCTTTCTTAATAGTTAAATAATGTGCAAGAAAATTCAAGTTTGTTCAACAATAGTCAAAGTGCTATTCACCTTATGAAAGATTCAATATTTCATTAGAGCAAAGCACATTAGGTCAAAGTATCACTTCATTGGAGATCTTTGTAAATATAAGACATATGAGAGATTCAAGAGTTAGAAAATTCAACCGACATGTTGGCTAAGGTGATGGTGAAAGAAAAACTAAGCTTATGTACCAACCTTAGTTTACTTTCGTTGCTAGTTGAAAGATAAGCGGTTCAAAGTTGCTTGCTTGATAAGTGTACCCCCAACATTCGTGTATGAATAAGTCTCCAAGTGGGAGATTGTTGGAGATGACAAGTGGAAACTAATCGCCCAAACGCCTATTGTCATGGACTATTGAAGGCCGAGGATTTGGGAGCGGAGTGTATTATGATTGTTTTTTGGCACGAAAATATTGAATTTTTGCAAGGGCCATGGATGCAGAAGATCCATCTTCGAACTACGTAATTAGGTACATTTTTTTTGTGTTGTTTCTTATGATATTTCTCTTTGTTATTTGTTTCTCCTAATAGAGCCAAAGTTTGCCTTAATTTCTGAAGGAAGCAATATTGCTATTATGAGCAAAGATTTTTTTTTTTCACATGAAGTTTTGCTTGCTTTTAAGAAAGGAAGTAAAATGAGATTGAATCATGAAATTGGTAGATAAAAATTGTAACACCTCCAGAAGCACACCCCATCGAGTGGTAGAATATCCTCCCGGAGACACTACAATATATCATACATAACTTTGACATACTAGTTGACATTTTGACTAGTCAACAAGATGTAAAATAAATAAAAACTTTAAAATCCATCTTTCATAAATTAAAGTATGCGTAAGTCTTACAACTCGATGAAAAAGAACTAAACTAAAAGAGACTTCACAACTCAAGACCACTACCCATGTGCAAACCGCATCATCATGAATATTTTTCGTTGCATGTACCGCTAGCCACTATGACACCTCATATCACTAACCTGCATGATCCAAAGTAGGGGAAAAATAATCCACCATAAGCTATAACACCCAGTAATGTAAGGAAACAATAAATGTACTTTCCATAATAGCATAAAAGCATTAGAATAAGCTATGACAATAATATAAAATCAATGAAACATCGATTATTCTCATGTCATAAATCATCAGAAATCCATCATCAACTTTCTTTACTCTCTTTCATGCATCATCTTACTTTACTTTCTTTGATATGACATATAATCAAACATCAATTACTCCTCAGTCATCATTCATTACTTTCATACTTTGCATTATCACTTAATACATTGATAATTTACATCATTATTCAAGACATTCATACTTTATATTCATCGTCCTTTCCTTAGACATCTAATGCAATATGAACAATTCAATTATTATACCAAGTGGCTATCTTGTCATGTTTGTCTTATTCCGTTAGTGACTTCAAAGTGGCTTTGATGGTTTCTTTGTGGTGACTTTGGATTTGCTCATGAGTCTTTATAGGTCTCGCCAATAGGTAAATGGAGGTGCACAAAGTCACGACTGGGGATGATGCTCGAAAATTCCTTTTTGTTGCAAGGCGAGGAGAAAGTCAGGCAATAGAAACTGAATAGCAGTTATTCTACCAATTCTCCATCATTACAACACTACTGCTCCCAAACATACAATGCATGATGACCTCATCATTATTTTAATAAGAATGATTAACCCTTATCTTATCCACATATTAGTCCTTAATGTTTAAAGAAAAGAACTACCATCATCTATCTATCATTTGAATTTTTCCAATACGATGATAATAATAAACTAAATAATTCAAAAATCCTTCATGGGCATGAAAACTGACTTTACGGGCATGAAACTATTTCTCACGGACGTGACACCAATTCACGATCGTGACTCTCAAGTTCACGGTCATAAAATCTCCTTTCATGGATCGTGATTGAGAAGCCGTCTTGAATTCATGGGCGTGAAAACCCTCTTCACGTCCGTGATCGAAAGGTCGTCTTCTTTCGCTTAATTTTTCACGGGTGTGAAAATCCATCTTCACGTTCGTGAGCGGAAGGTCGTCTTCCTCAGCTTAAATATTCACGATTGTGAGATCCATCTTCATGGTCGTGGATGGTCGTGAAATCTTCTTTCACAATCATGACCGAGCGGTCATGATTGTCATCTCAAGTTCAAAGTCATGACTTCCATATTCGCGGCCGTGACAGAGCACTGGGAATGTCTTCACAGTCGTGAAAGTCATTTTCACAATCGTGATGACGTCCCAAATCCCCAATCTCTTTCACGGCTATAGATCTTAACATTTATGAGACTATACATAGAGCGGTCACCACATTCATAATCATTATCTATCAACATTATCCCCAATCCTAATTAAGTTAATATGATCATAGTAGATCTAAATAGGGATCAATACACATGATTATCATCATATATTAATTTATCTAGTACAAAAGCTATCATGCTGTCATTTCTCATGAAAATACATCTAGAGGGATTTGCCTATCCACATACTTAATCTGTAGAATTTTCTCCTCATTTGTTCTTCACGTTTTAGTCCTCATTTTCAATCCCTTGATCTTCGTGTAGTTGTTCTCCTTCATGGCCTCCTAAGGATTTTGATACAACTTAGAATAGAGAGTAAAAGAAGAATCATGGAAAAAATAAGGCTTTGTTCTTACCTACGTACCTAGAAAAGGAGAAGAAGAAGAAGAGAAAGATATCTGATGACTAGGGCTTGGGAGAGAAATAATAATCAAAATAATTTTTTTTCTCTACCTTGGGAATTTATTTAGGGCTTTCCTGGACTTTTTCAAAGTTTAACCCAATAGGGTTCTATTATCTAATCCAACTCAAAGTCCAATATATAAATATTATTTATTTATTTAATTTTTTTTAACTAAAATTTTGGGTATTACAAAAATATTTCAAAATATTAAAAAACAAGCCATATTTTTTGAAAAGCCTCCCAAATGCAACTTAAAGGCTTATCATGCTGTCCAAAAGGAGTGATCCTTCTTCATGAACACTTATTTGCTTTATGAAAAGATAAATGACAAGTAGATGTTAATGTTCATGTGGCCAATATAATTATTGCTTTGCGATTTGATCCAAAAGATAACTCCATCAGACAGTAGAATATATAGACCAATCCAATAGAATACTGTTGGTAGAAGTCTGTAGCAGCATCATCACAGACAATGTTTCCTATTGGTTGAAATGACCGCTTCTAAATGTTTATTTCTTTTCTCTCTTTTAATTCATCAAGGGTTGGAACCCTGAGTCGTGTAGCACCTTCGCAGTCACCTTCAGGCTTCAAGAAACTTGGAGCATAAAGTAAAACATTTACTCCAAAATTTAGTTATTTTGTTACTACGTCAATTATCCAACGTTTCTTCTTTCTTGCGCAGTAATCCGCCAGAAAAAAATGAGGGTAAGGCTTAGAAATCGAGTTTAAACATTAATTTGGGTTACATGTTGAATTTTTATATACAGTATCACCAACTTTGCTCATATGCTTCTTGTAAATTGCAGTGACTTTAGATCTTTTGTTGGATGCAAAATAAGTTCAGTGGAGGTCAAGAGAAGAGGAAATTTGATGTTGGCTCGAGTGCTGTGCATTGTAAGTGTTGCTTGACAGTGTTTTGATTTCTTTCTTGTCGAATTAATCTGTCAATTGCATTATCACTTTCTGTAGTTCTTTATATCATTTCAGACATAGTAACAAGTGTTTTATATCATATGAACGCTTCCACTCAATGCACAAGAGTTGAAACTTGAAGGGTATCAGAACAAAATCTAAATGCATCAAATTATCATTCATTATATTATGCAAACATTTCTTATCTGATGTGCATATAAGTTGTATGTGAAAATAGTATATGTCTGCTTGTAATTTATTTGTTCTGTTCTTGTTCAGATAAGTCAGCTCCAGATGCTCAAAAAGAAGAATTTGATGATTGGCAAAAAGCTTTACTTTCGATAGGAACACTAGGTAACGACGAGTTGAAGGAAGAACAGGAGGTCAAAGAGCCGTCAAGAAACTTAGATTCTTCATATGATTTACCAGACTTCACAACAGAAGAATTGACAAAATTAAGGAAAGAGATAAGAAAGTTATTGAAACAAAAATACAAATTATCTGAGCTTGTGGAGGAAGAGAGATCTGATCTTCCAATGCATAGGATTATGAATTGCCCATCCTGCTTGGAGGTGGATATAACAGAGAGCGAAAAGTGCGACGATATGGAAAGTGAAACGTGGGACGATATGGAAGGTGACAACAATGGCAATGTCTCTCCAAATACGATGATCATACTAAACAAAGTGAAGAATGCATTGCTGAGCAATGGCAATTCAATTAAGAAAAAGTCATTCTCATTTCTTTTCAAGAAGATACTTCTCTGTGGAAGTCGTTTCATGCCTACTCCAAACTTAAGGGATCCTATTGCCGAGCCAAGAATGGAGAAGGTATGGATCCTTTCTGTCAAGATCTGCTGAAACTAGTTTTATATGAATGTTGCTGCAGATGTATTTTCTATGTGCATATCAGTGTGTGAATGGGTATTCTCTTTATCATGTTTGACATAGATTTTGAGAGCAATTCTAACAAGGAAGATTTACCCTCAAAGCTCTGCATTAACATCAGAAAAGAAACGTTTGAATAATAAGCCGGCAGAGAGAAATCCGGCAGGAGAGGAGGAAGAACCAAAGAAAGATAAGGGTAAATGGGTGAAGACAGATTCAGAGTGTAAGCTTAATTGTCCTAATTATGATTCAAAATGAGAACTTGACTTGGATTTTATATGGTTTCAATTGGCTACTGATGGAAATTTGTGCATGCAGATATTGTCCTGGAGATCTAGTCCAATTGTCTGTACATATAAGATTCAGAAAAATCTTGCTGTGTGAGAATAGCATGGTCTTTTCTGAAAACCTGTGCATCAAAGATTCATATACTAGAAACAATTGCAGGTATAAAAAAATAATAGTAGTGTGCTTCGTGCGGAAGAGCCGAGACCATAAATGGTCACAAGAGTGCACATACTTGAGGCTACAAGGAACAACACATTATATTACATAAAAAGGATTCCTTGTAATATATTTTAGTGCAGGTTAATTGCTCATTCAACCTTGTATTATGCATGTTTATGGCGAATGCGAAAAATTATCTGATATATTTTGCTTCTAATGTTGTCTCATGAAAGGAAGATTGCTTATTAGTTATTACTGTTACACTCCCTTTTTTTGTCTCTTTTGTGGGAGATATCATTACTTTTTTTTTCAGCCAAACAAATTTCACATGAATTCATGTCTCTTAAAATTGAAGAAGAAATTACAGTTAATATCAGAAAGCTCATCGAGCACCAGCCACCGATGAAGACGGGGGAAGATCGATTAAGCATGCATATATGAACAAGAAAAACACATCAGACATTTTTCTTCAAAAAGAAAACTTCCACTCATTTTCAGAAAATCCAAATGAACATAATTAAACTCTTTACTTTGTGCTTCTTGCAAGAGGCGCGAGTACATAGAAAAAGATATCTTAATTTGATCTTTACATTTTTTTTGTGTATTTTATATAGCAGCCATGCTGCTACCAAGATATAGGCCAACTTTTTGGTATAATTATTCACACAAACATTTATTTTTTAAAATAATTGTAATTTATTTCATTTTTAAAATTGATGCATGTAGATTTTAACATATTTTTCATAAGTTTATTTTTCGCTAGTTGTTGCATAGCATGCATCACTTTATTAGAGTATTTGCATTTATTTGTTTTTATTTGGAAAATTATTCATTTTTTTTAATGTCTAGGATGTAAGGGGATGAAGAGACGAAGTAAAAAAAAATTGCACTTAATTCAGATTTAAAATGGAGGAAGAATCACAATTTGAAAACTTTGAACGATCAGCCTCCGTCACGATTGTGACAGACGTTTTCTCCGTCATGAAGCATCGAAAATGAAGTTTTATGCTTGGTCAAGGTCGTGAAATCCTTATCACGAGCTGTGAATTGAAAAAAAAACGTCTTAGTCATGTTCATGAAACTAATTTCATGACCATGACAATCATTTTCATAGCATGAAAACATAAATTTCAAAATTGAATTCAATCCATTTTTTCCGACCAACCTTATCCCATTTCAAGATAAATTATTTTTTAGTTTATTTTTATCAAAAGAAGAGGAGTTTGAGATGTAATTAAATAGTCAAAAAATCTTAATTGCTCCTAACTCTACAAATAGAGCCTTTTGAAACCTGAAATCTCTCATGTTGATGTCGGACGCTAGATGCTGAAGAAAAATTGTGAATTTTCCTAAGGTTCATGATTAAGTTGAAGGTTAAAGAAGGAATTTGAAGTCCGACTCACTCAGTAAAGGGCCGTGCTACAATTTTTTTTCTTAAGAGTTAGATTTTTTATTTTCTTTGTTGTTTGGGAAGAACTTCTCCTATCTTTCAATGTTGTTATATAGTCTTATGGAGTAGTTTGTATTAGAGAACTTAGTTGAACCTTGTGTTAGGTTTAATCTACCCTAATAAGTTATTTCTCTTGAACATGATTGCTATCCTTAATATTTTTTTCTCTGTGTTGATTGGTTAAACTAATTATTAATTGTTTAATATAATCAATTTTTATCTTTTTAATTACGTTAGATATTGATCTTTGAATTTAAGTCAAGACAATTTATGTCGCAATCTATAACTCGATTGAGAGTCTTAGGTTGTGCCGCCTGTTGATTGGACTTACTTAAGTGATTAAGAATTTAAGAGTTGCAACATTATGCATTTTAGGTTCATATTGAATTCGGGTCGATTCGTTTGAACGTCTTGTTTAATCTGAAAAATAGGATAGTTGATTGCACGTGTTTAGGATATCATAACTTAAGAAATTCTTAATCCATCATTAGATTCAACCTACGAATAAATCTGATTCAATCTGACATAAAGGTGAAACGAGGCATCGTAATTCCCCAAATTCACTAGTCTTCCTATCTTATCATTTTTTTTTACTCAATCTCATTTGTTGATTTTTTGTTATTCAAATTTCAATGGCATCAACTTTGCCACAACTGATTTTTTTTTTCTAATTTTTCAAAAAATTAGATAGGCTAGGTTGCGTTAGTCCTCGTGGGTTCGACACTCTACTCATACACTTTATTACTTGAACGGCGAGTTCGCTTGCTAGTGTAATTAGATTGCATCAAGTATTTTTGCGCCATTGTCGGAGGCTAATTATAATTTATTTGTTTAGCTTTAATAGTTGACTTGAGATATTTGTTTCTTTATTTTCAATCACATGAACATTTTTACTCATATACTTTAATGTTTCTTTTAGTGTTATGTTAGTGTTTCAGGATATATCTTGTATACACAACTAAGACAACAACAACATAAACTTGATAAGATGACGGGAGGATATACTTCAAATTGGTGGACTACAATAAATAAAATTCCTCCAACGAGGAAAAAAATCCAAGTCTCGAAAGAAAATCCTCCAAGTGAAAACAACTCCAACATCGAAGACATGCTATTGAAGCTTCTATCAACAATTGAATTAAAACTTCACATGCAAGAGACAAAAGTTAGTAATTTAGTGAAGTAGGTGGAAGAATTATCATTTCACAACAAGAAGTTGGATGAGGCACCACAACACAAAAGTGCTCTAATAGATTCAAAAACTATCATCGAAGAAAAGATGTGTCAGCTAATTGCAATTATGGAGAAAAGAATCAGCATATAAGACCAACTCATTCACAACTTAGAAGCTCATTTGGTACAATTGAAGAATCAACAAAAAATTCATAAAAAAACATTCCTTCCTCTGAGCTATTAGATCATCAAATCAAGTACTAAGAGATGGAGAAAAAAGTTTCTGCATTTGAGAAGCAAGTTGCACAATTATCTTCTCAAAATACTAAATCTCAGAAGGGAAACAACATGGAGAGCTCAACAAATATATCATGCCCTCGCCCTACCATAGTCCATATCAAAGAAGATGGAGGCCAAAAAGAATTTTTCAACAGAAAACATGGACTAGAAAATGGCATGATAAGGAGACAAGGAATACACAATTTAGGATGGACAAATCCAACGAAAGGACTCGCCTTTGGAGGTTTCAACCATCATTACAATATTGTCTACAAAGCATTCCTCATAAGAGCAGAAGAGCACCTCATAGATGTCGGAGACACCAAGCACATCTAAGCAATGGAGACCAAAAAGCTCAACATTAATCCAAATTCAAGAGAATCCTAGATCAGATACCAACACAAAGATAGATCTAAAGTAGATGAACCTAAGAAGGTGAAGTGGCAAAAAGTTGGAGGAAATTGGGTTAAAGAAGACATCCTTTGCCTTCCCAACATGGAGGAACTTTTGAAGATGAGCATCACATTCTGCACCACTCAAATACATTTAGGTCAATCTGAGGATATTCACGAGATACACATGCAACAAGAGCAAATCGGCATAATGATTCACCACATTGCACAACTACTGATGAAGCAAAATCGTGTGTCTCAAAATTAAAGGTGGTACCAGGTTTTCTGGACCTGGGGGCATCTAGACAGAAAATAAGATATCAACAAATCATAAAAATAAACCTAAACACAAAACTCCAACAGCAAGTATATGGTTATCCTTGTAGTATTTTAGGGTCGAATCCACAGGAAAATAAAAAATTCACAATTCAATAACTCTATTCTACCACGAACCGAAATCAAGAAGAAATATCTTTTGTATAAAAAATTTAAGTAAACTAGGACTAAAAATTGAAAAGAAAGGTAAACTAATATTTTTGGTATTAGATATTTAGATAAACAGAAAGAGAATCAATGTAGAGCAAGATCGAAGCACTCAAATAGAGAAAATAGCCGGGACATGAGAATCATTTTCGAATCCTACTTGCTAATGAACATTGTGAAACTCAAATAATGTTAACTTGAGACATTAAGGAAACCTAGATACTCTCGTATCTGAGGCTCGAACCTAAATCCCTAGAGATTTATCACATATCTCTCTCGAATGCCATGGACAACCTCTCTCCAATCTCCCTTAGATATT
>LTAE01001098.1:34404-64927 GCA_001647135.1 Pontederia paniculata | reverse complement strand
CCTTTCTTGAAGTCAACTCATAATGAGTGTGCCATATTACTTCTATTAATAGATTAAAGCTCTAACTAACAAGTTTAATATGGATTTGTACTAGAATTTTATAGTATCATTTTTTATGACAGAAATTAATAACATAACCATCATTATGTTATTTGTCATACTGTTGCATTCACATTATGATCGGGCACCTATAGAAATTACTTTTGGAAGTTTATCACTGTACAACCTATTCTTTCAAGCATAGGTAAGAGTAGAATTCTAACACATATAACATTTCTTTTATTTATTTATTTTTGCTTTCTGGAAATTCATTCAAGTTTTACTGGAAATTTTAACACACATGATTCTTCCTTTTTCAGATCATGAAATACAAGATTTTCACTCATGAAATTCATTCAACTTTTGCTACAAGGATTGAACCTGGTACCATATTGCCATTTAAGGTATAATGGAATACAATATTTTCATCATATGACCCCTTAAGTGCATTCCCTTTCTTGAAGTCAACTCATAATGAGTGTTCCAGATTACTTCTATTAATAGATTAAAACTCTAACTAGCAAGTTTAATACAGATTTGTACTAGAATTTTAGAGTATCATTTTTTATGACAGAAATTAATAACATAACCATCATCATGTTATTTGTCATATTGTTGCATTCACATTATGCTCGGGCACCTATAGAAGTTACTTTTGGAAGTTTAAGTTAGTTCCTCTAACAAGTCATGTAATCTTGCCATCACCAGTTATTAATTTATTATTCTTCTCAACAGTGTATACTGATTGCAAATTAAATTAAGTTGTTTTCTTCTTTTGCAGGTATGCAACTGAACACATATGCAGAGTAATTATAGAAGGACCAAAGTTGAGTGGAAATATATCTAGAACTTTTGAAAATGGCAGCAGAAAAGAATGTTATGGAATTGAGCTATACAATTGCCATCTCTCCAAGAAATTCGATCTTTTGATGCTTTTATTATGTACTCTTTTCTTCTTTTTTATTTTCTTGTGGTGTGGCTAGTGGCGATGAGATGTATAATAAGAGAACTTGTATGTACTCATATGTTTATCAGATGGCTTCAAAACAAAATATTTTGTATGAAATCAATGGGATCGAGTTGTTCATACCAGTTTTAATCAGAATATTGTACTAGAGAATTCTAGTGTTGTCTCTAGATATGATTATATATTTCTGTGGGGTGAAGACATAGGTGTCAGAATGTTTGAGGTACCTGATTAACTTTGTCGAAGATTAGAAGTTTTATCTTCCATGTGAAAGTAATTGTATACATGATTATCTTGTGACTACTTTAGTACTCATGCAAATTTTGAAATGTATATTGGATTTGTCATTTATTGACCATAAACTACATAGGCGTTTATGCTATATCCTAACTTATTTCATGTTATGGTTAATGATTGACATTTTCGGTAACATCATTTGGCATTAGAAATGTCTGACATATCCTACAATTATTTCATGTTATGGCAAAAAAATGCATTCTCGGTAAAAATAAAAATATAAGCACAAAAAAATTAACAAGTTATATCAAAAGCTTTTAAAGAAAGAAGGCAAGACAAAATTAAAAAACAAAGAAATGAACTTTTCTTTAATTCCTACTAAGCACCATTTTTTATGAGAAAAAAATAAACTTCCACAAAACTAATGAGAAAAGACCATGAACGTACAAGAATGACTTCTGCCATAATTTTTTTACTAGTCAACAAGACGATAAGTGTATCATTTAATTATCATACATTGTCTGCAATACTATTTGTCATCGGATTGTGAAATTATTTAACAAAGCAAGGTTGTTAAGATCGAGATCTTACTTAAGATCGAAAGAGCGTTGCAAGATCGATGATCGGATAAGGATCGTTTGATTTTGTGAAAGACCTTATGAAGATCATAAATATCTTACAAATTAGATCGTAGGATCGGTAGACAGCTAAATATAGGAAGATCGTAAAATAGATCGTAAAAGATCGAGATTTTGACAACCTTGTGACAAAGTACAAAAAGATGACAAACAACAACAATGCTAGCATCTTCCTAAACAACTTCTTATTTTTCTGCTTGAGTTCTTCAATTTTGGCTTCCAATAATTGGATCTTTTTAGTCACTGTTTCAGCTTCGTCCTTGAGCCTATTATTGTTCCTCAATAATCCATTAATGATGTGAATACTTGGTTCTTCAACTGGAGGATCCATCTAATGGAAAAACCGGCATGCCCAATTACCTTGTAAGTTAATCAACCAACTATAAGTGTTTAAACCAGTAAAAAAGAACTCAAACTTTGAATTGACAAAGTGAAAAATTACCCCATAATATCGGCATCCATAAAATCTTCTTCCCGGATTAGATTCGGTCCATGAAGTCCTCACGATTGCTTCNAAAAAAAACTCAAACTTTGAATTGACAAAGTGAAAAATTACCCCATAATATCGGCATCCATAAAATCTTCTTCCCGGATTAGATTCGGTCCATGAAGTCCTCACGATTGCTTCTTCTCCGCACATACACCTTGGTGCAGATGCATAAATCATATTCGGCATTTGACCTATACATGTAGTCAATAAAAAAAAGTTAAAATGTCGAAACAAATGTAGATCTCATAAAAGTTAAGGATTTTAGTAAATGTAGAGAAGAAGGATAAGTGGTTGCTGAGCAATGTGTATTAGTTTGGCACTCATTTGGTGCATGTGTGGAGGATTTTAGTGGACCTTTATACATAATTTTTTCAGCATTATAATCCTTCCTTTGTGATCTAAAAGTTGAGATATAACATTCCTCTCGAATTTGTTCATTAATGTATCTTTTTGATTCCTTGCTTCACCATTTCTCAAGAACAAGTTTAGCTACGAAACGCAAGAGGAAAAAAATGACGATCTTAAACCAATATAGTAATATGAAACGCAATAGAGAAAATGATACATAAATTTGTAGTCTAAATAGAGAAATATTCCAATGCATTTGATAGAACATAATTATAGAGAGAGAGAGAGAGACTCACCGGGGAGCCGTCGAGATTGCCCACTAGCGACCTAGGGCACGGAGGAGGGAACAAGTTAGGGGAGGATCAAAAGCAAGGGGTACGCCGCAGGGGAGAGAAATATAGAGAAGAGAGAGACTCACCGCGGAGCCGTCGAGATCGCCACCAGCGACCTAGGGCACGGAGGAGGGAACAAGTTAGGGAAGATGAAATGCAAGGGGCAGGCTGCAAGAGAGAGGAGGGAGAGAGAGAGAAAGAGGGAGAGGGAGAGGATTGAGAGAGCTTCTTACTGAAGCTGTAGAAGACAATCAGAGGGTGTAGAAAACACGTTTTCACTTCAACAGATGGAAGAGCACAAAAGTTTTTTTTTGTTCTCCTGGTCAACATTATGTTTGCTGCCATGTCAGTTATTTGTTAAAAAATATCATCAGTTTAGGATTTATTGTCATGTCAGCAGCTTCGTTGATGTGGCGTCCAACATATTAATTTGAAACCGGCAAACCGGTGTTAATAGGTAAAGAGACTTTCGTCGAAAATGTTATAAATTTAGGGGACCATTTTGTTACAAAGAAAAATTGAGGGACCAAACTGGGAAGAGGGTAAATTTAGGGGACTATGAAAGAAAATTACTTAGATAACTACATAAAAAATTATTTTTTAATATATTTTGAAAATATTTTATTAATAATTATAATTGATACGATACACTTATTCTTTTATACTATATAATCACTTTATTATTTATTAATATTAAATAGTTAAAATAAAATTGAGTTATTTAACTTATGATACATATAATAATACAAATTATTGAAATAAATATTTTTTTAGTTATTTTATATTTATTTATTAGTCAAACGCTACATTTATCAAATACTCTTATTAAATTTAATAATTAATTTAATAATAACTAATCATTAATTAGTATTTATTATTAACTATTCAAACTGGTAGTAGATGTCAATTCGAGAATAATAATAAAATTAATTATGTTAATGATTATCTGGTGAGCTGGTCTATCAAATTTAGTATACGTCGGCCAAAACTTATGATCAGAAACTAATTAAAGTCTATGATAAATGATTAAATTCTAGAATTTATTATCCTATTTAAAGTTAAATAATATTTTTCTTCCTTGAATAGAACATATTATTAAATGTATTTAAATTATTTAGGCTGATCTATCGGAACCAAGACACTGCACTCCTTCGTTGGACTGAATTAATAACAACGATGAGCATATCAAAAGAAATTGCACATAATAAAAGATATAAATGTCTACAATGAGAATGAGAATATGGTGCAATGTCAAATTCTTCAACTTGATAAGATATTTGATATTTGAAGTTCGATTTTTTGGAGTATTTTTTTCTTTATACTTAACTAATAGAGAATCGAAATTCAACGAAAATGCCTAGAGCTTTAAATTTCTCATAAACTTAGTCCATTTCTATTTGCAGCAGGAGGTATATTCAATTTGGTGGATAAGATAGTCACGGATATATAACATGCATGTTTGTAGGCATTTGGATAATTTGATGCAGCAAGGGTTTGTATATTCTTTTTCTAGTTATTCATCTTAATATTAAAATAATTTTAAGAGCACGAGTTTTTTTTTTCCAAAAAGAAATTATATATTTGTAACGCCTTGAACCAGCTTTTATTTTTTACATACCCATATATCTTGAAATTATTATTGGGTCCATAATTTTTGAAATAAAACAAATAATATGAAAAAAATGTGATACCACCCAAATCGTGGTTTATCCCCGAACCATATTGTGTACAAGTGCATACATGGGATCGAGAGTAGCCTAAGTTATAAAATACATAAGTATTCCATTCAACCAAATAATATGATTAAAGTTATTAAGAACTAATTCAAACCTCAAAATTATTATTATAGGAAGAAGGTCAATGAGTTTTAATTAATGTAAATATATTTCTAGCGGCCCAAACTTCGGTCATGCAGTCTATTCGGCCGAATGATCCCTTGAAATAAGTCTAACTTTGGGAGAACTACTTGCTTTCTTTTACATTGGTGTTTAACGAAGAATTTATTGGTTCTTTCTTTCATTTTTTTTGTAGAACTTTCTTCTTCTTTTTTTTTGCTTTCAAGAAAGCAAGCAATTTTTTTTATGATTTCAATCTTTTTGCAAAACAAAGGCTGCCTCTAGTAATGTTATTCAAAGCACAACTATCTTTATATAACGATGATGTTTAAAAAGATCTTTGACAGAAAGCATGGTAAGCTTTCTTCTATAATCTAATCTTCTTCCGAGTGCAGCCAAAATTGGGGTGTGTTTGATTGTACTTTTTTGTGGTACTTTGATAAAAAACATAACTTACTTTTTTAGAAGGAGATGTTTAATAAAAAGTTTTACTTGCTTTTATTCATAAATTCTTCATGTCAAAATTGTTTTTATATGCTTTTGTTAAAAGTTTTTCAAATCTTTTGTCAAGAAAAGATCTTCCTGCATGAGTTTTTTACAAAATTTTATAGCCTCTCTAAGTTTGGTAAAGCTTTCTACCAAAATCAATTGTGCATAAAGATGGTTGTCTAATACTTGAAAGGAAGTTTGAAAGCACAAAAAATAACCATCAAACAATGAATAAAATAATTACATTTTTTTTCATTAAACACATACATATTAAAAAAAAAACAAGTTCTATTTTTATTAAAACAGCAATCTTACATCTTTCAGAAAAAACAAGCATATTTTCTTGTGCTTTCAATTTTTTTATAAACCATAGTTATTTTTTGCTGCTTTCAAGAAAGCAAGCAAATTGCCTTATGGCTCACAGCACTGGTGTGACTCCATGCAAACAAGCATGCTAAAACAAAGCTCCAGACCGCACAAAATGTCCTTATGATGGAATAGAAATGGCATCACTCGAGGATGAAGGAAAATGCCAAATCCTCTTCTTTAGGATTGCATGCATATGCATATATCCGCAAGCATAATTCTCCTAAATCCAACTTGGACAAAGAATCAATGCACTATAAGATGGAGTCTTATCAAGCTCATACATATATACAAAGCAGAATATATGCACTAAAATGGAGTCTTATCAAAGCTCAATACGAGCAATGCCAAAAGAAGCTGTCCAAATTATCATCTTGCACACCAACAAAATACACATTCTATGCAAACGAAGCACTGGACTGATTCTTATCTTGGAAAAACACTTGACAGCTTGTTTTATTCTTCCATCACCCAGCTCTGGTATCCTATAAGTAGTAGCCTTTGGCAGTAGCATCACAATACAGCTTATCTCCACGGCGCGCCAGGTCGGCGCCGGAGATGAAGCCCTCACATATACCAGGGGAGCCTGGAGGGTCTTGGAGCCATGAGATGAGGCAGGCACTTGGAGATAAGCTGAGAAGAGCTTATGCTGCTGCCATGGCTCCCCTGGCAGGAGAGAGGAGACACTATTGCTGCTCTCCTCGGAGTCCCAGGGCTGAAACTTGTGCTTTTTGTAGCTTGGAGGATCCAATCAGAAGAGTGATGTTCCTGGGACCTTGGAGCCACACCTAGAACTATAACATGAGCAACCTTTCACACAACCTTGAAGGAGGAAGTGCAGGAAGAAGAGCAAAATGTAACCATAGTACCGCACTATATCATACACATTGCCCCCAATAAATTAAATATCGATTGATGTCATGAACTATGCATGTTTTTAAGTGTTCCTGCGTCCAATTTTCAATTGAACATCAATTCCCATTCAAGGGATTACATCAACTCTGTTTAAGATCACACAACTATGACTGTTGGAGAGAAAATCATATCATGGGAAAGAGGAGATGTAGGGAGATGTGCCACTTAAATGTGAAGTAACAAAATGGGATAGAACATATTTGTCAAGCAAGTAAAATCTGGTTACAGCTAGTTAATCAAAAGCAGAGACTATCATAGCATGAAGAGAGAATCTCCCATATTATGAAAGGCAAGTAGATTGATGAAAACAGTCAAATTGATAAGATTTCACAAAATTAACCAATCTACTTCATAAAATGATCAAAGAACTTTCAGGTGTTCTAATCACTTCAGGCATTCCATATTAGTCTCCTACTCGAGCTTCAAAAAGTAAACAATCTAAGAATCATAAAACCAAATCAAAACAGTTTCTCCAACAAGTTGGTGACAAAACTCAATGAGGCTGAGTACATTTTCTTAAGCAGTGGCAGTTGCATTTGCGGCAGCCAAGCGCTTTCTAGCCTCCTCGATGATGCTAAGCTTGATACCTTTCCCCTTGGGAAGGGAAACCCAGGGCTTTGTGCCCTTTCCAATGGTAAACACATTGCCAAGGCGAGTTGCAAACTCATGTCCAGTTGCATCCTGGACGTGGATGGTCTCAAAGCTACCCTTGTGCTTTTCCCTGTTCTTGATAACACCGACACGCCCAGTGTTTCTACCTCCGGTAACCATGACAACATTTCCAACATCAAATTTGATAAAGTCCACTATCTTGTTGTTTTCCAGATCAAGCTTAATGGTGTCATTGGCCTTGATGAGGGGATCAGGGTAGCGAATTGTGCGTCCATCATAAGTGTTCAGGTAAGGAATGCCCTTCTGCCCAAATTGCACAGAACGGACTTTGCAGAGTTTGAACTGCAAAAGAAAAAGAAAATTAGCACTCTGCAGGAAAGCATACAACAAATCCTGAAGGAACCAATAATTTCAATATGGTGATACAAACCTTTGCTTCCTCATCCTTGACTGAATGAAGACGGAAGCGACCTTTGGTGTCATATAGGAGACGGAAGTTCTCATTCGTCTTTGGAATAGAAACAACATCTGAACATCATAGTAATTGAACAAATTAACACAATATAAAGATCAACAACAGAGGTAACAGGTCAAATCCTAAAAACATAAAACACATGAAACTATACAAAGCAGGGACAATATGCTATACAAGTATAGAACTAATAATCAATATGTTCCACAAGTAGACAGCGGAATCTTGCCTACCCATAAATCCAGCGGGATAAGTCTTGTCTGTCCTGACTTTTCCATCAACCAAGACATGGCGTTGCATCAAAATGGCAATCACTTCACGGTAGGTAAGAGCATACTTCAACTTGTTACGCAAAATAAGGATCAGAGGGAGGCATTCCCTTGCCTTATGAGGACCAGATGATGGCTTGGGGGCCTGAAGGCATATTATAGAAACATAAGCAAACAAATAAAAAGTTTTGTGCATAGAGTAGCATATAATTATAACTGTCTGTAACTTACAAAGGCGCCACCAAGCTTGTCAAGCATCCAATGTTTCGGCGCATTGAGCCTCTTCAGATGTTTCTTCAGCCCCCTCGCCTGAAACGCAAAGACAGATCATTTACCGCAAATTGCCATCGCATGGAAGAGAATAAGGAAACTTATCGATCAAACTATACTGCATCAAACTTTTATTAGAAACATGCCAAGATTTCACAGATCTGATATTGACACAAAATGCACTTGCATGATGTGAATTTGGAACACCAAATTATACAAGTCGATTGACAGAAATCTTCGAACAGTCAACCAAAGTGGGCATGAAAGTACTGGAATCACATGAATAGAAAAAAGCTCATAGCTTTCCTACCATTTTATCTTTATCTGATCCTTAGAACGCGAACCTATTGAAACCCATGAATCTTTTTACAAACCTTAGAAAATTGCACATAATATTAAGGCAGCATTACTGTATAAGCATTATAAACACAAATAATGTTCTTCTAATCTTCGAATAGGAGGTTCCTCAACAAAAAATATGATTTCGAACATTATTTCACTTCATACAAAGTGATCTGAATGCAACAAGCGAAGAAAAACTGGATTTTTTTAATCTATGATAACAAGAGACGACTGCAACGAACAGAATAACATGAACTAATTAGAAGAAAAGACAACACCAGAAATTCCAAAAAATTAAGCAGAGAATTAATTGAATATAAGAGTGGAGATTAAGATCTAACCATTTTGTCCCTCCTTCACTTCTCAACCTTCGGGGCTTCTCCTTCTCCTTCGTCGGCGGCTTCTCCTTCTCCTTCGTCGGCTGGACTGCTGGCGGCGGCGCAGGGTTTTAATAGGAAGAGAACCCTAATAATCCATTAGGGTCCATTATATTTTTTGGATCATTGGGCTTTAGGCCCATTATATTTTAGGCCAGTAGGATGTTAATTTTTTAGACATTTTTTTCTGTTGAAAAGAGATACGGATGTAGACGATGTCCCATCAGATTTAATTGTCCTTTAATTTAATAAACTTTTAAATATTAATATTTATATAACATAAATTAATATTAATTCTAAAATTGAAGATCTCACATGGCATAAAATAATTTATAACTATTAGAGTCTCACATTATAAAAAAAATCTATCCACTTTATAAACAGAATATTAAACAAAATATTTTGTATACTAGTTTTATCGATTGAAAAATATCGTTAATATTAAACTATTACTTAAATAAAATAGAGATTGCTTTGATATAGATATTTTCTTTTATCCTTCATTTTTAAAAAAAATATCGCTTTTATATAAATATATTTAATCGAACTAAGAATTGTAATTCTAATCAAGTTAAATATTATATATTTAATATTAATCTTGCTTTATTTTCAGTTTGTGTATTTAAATTTACTTTAATTTAGAAAAACCAAAAAAATATTTTATTTAATTCATATTCATATTAACCTTTTCAAAAATTTAGGAGTCTCACACCTATTTAAAAGTATCACGGACCCACACTTTATAAAATTATCTCATATATACGTACATATGTATATTTACATGCATAATTATAAAAGGGAAATGGAGGTGGAGACTCTTCTAAAATACCATATATAGCATTTTAAATATTTTCTTAAACTGAAAATAATATGAATATAAACTATTTCTTAAAATACAAATTTATCACATTAATATAACTTTTTTTTTCTTTGAGTTGTTTCAATTTGTAAAAGGTCCTAGTTGTTTATAGAGGGTTTAATGAAGCTGCTCTCTAGTTAGAGAGGGAGGGCTACTTACCTCCTCAATAGTATGATACTAAATCTACGATCGATAGAAAATAATATGAATATAAATTAATTCTTAAAAATATAAATTTATCACATTAATATAACTTTTTCTTCGAAATAATTCAATTTGTAAAAAGTTTCAGTTGTTTATATAGGTTCAATGAAGGCGTATGGACAATCATGCTACTTATCCCTTCAATCGTAAGATGCTAATATCCACCGTAAATTTGAGGAAATAGGTAACTTGGTACTCTCTACTTAACTAGTGAGCATCTTCATTTTTTTTCATTTATATATATTAGATAAAATTATCCACCAAGTTTTCATTGACATTTTGTTAGCGTCAAAATATTAACATTAAACTACTATTAGCGGATGCCATGCTACATATACTTCTTTCCTTTCATTTTCGAATTGAAGAAAACTTTTTAATATAATTATATTTAATCAAACCAATATCCATGCTTATGGTCAAATACAATTAAGTTTACACTTTATTTTTTAATCTTCTTACTTTCATGCATCCTCGTTTATATATTAAATAGATGTTATATTTTGCCATTTTCATTTTTTATTAAATGAAAATTAAATTTAGTATTAAACTAGTTTTTGAAAAAAATATACCACGCTATGAATTATTATTTTCATTCATTCAAATTTATTTATTTTTTTATTTTTTAGAAGTTCTATTAATAATAGTAATAACTTTGTCATTAGACATTTTAGTCGACTTAGAAGTACATTTATAATAAACTACATTTGCAATTAAATATAACTTATATGAATATAAACATACGTATCGTTATTGAAAAAATAAAAAAAGTAACTAATATTTATATTTTTATTATCATAAAAAAATAAAATAAATAAATTATGTATTAAACTTCCTATTTATCTCTCATTGTATAAATATATTTGATAAAATCAAGACCTTTTGAAGGAGAGCTACATGACTTAGCCTCGGGTCTAAAGTACACAAGGGAGAGGAGCCATATGCATGTCTGATAATTGATTAGGGCAACCCTTTATATCCCCTCCTAGTCTAAGGTGATCACTTTTCGTGAACCCTGTTCAAGCTCTCTCTATGCCGTTGCGGGCTACACATAGGTTTTGGTGAGATTTGTCTTGCCATAGACCTTGACGGGATATTGCCCGCTGAGGGAACCTTAACTTCATGTTATGGGAGGGTAACCGACTTTGCTTGGCCAAAAAAGCTTGCGTCCACGGGCTGTAAAACAATTACTTTACTGGCGACATCTCTCCCTGCTCCTAGTCCTAAATGGTTTAGCTTCTCAAGGCAACCCTCCAATCGATGCCCTACACAACCACAACGGAAAACGGAAAAAGAAGTCAATATCTCATATAAGACACATTGGATAAAAAATATTATCATTTGGTTGTCGGATCCACATGCCTTTTTTGATATACTTTGAAAAGTAAATCTCTACACAAACTCTCATATATTCGCGCTTAGCCATACAAATTATTGGTTCTCCAACTTGAGCGGATGGTCGAAGTGGAACGCAATGCGAAGAACAATACTCGGATAACCCATCTCAAAGGCTAAAACCAATAGTTGAATCCATATTGGATATAAGAGATGTTGCCCTACCAGGGCCCGAAGAATGACTTAGCGAGCATAATGTGCAAAAGATGTCCCAAACATTCCACGTACTTTCCGTAAGAATATGCAACATTGTGTTAATAAACAAGAATTAAATGGAGTTACCCAAATATATGACTTCCAGTGTCTTCTTCAAGTTCTAGAGATGGGGGGAGAGCATATCTGAGCATCTCAAGTGTGCTAACACCTTCGTAGATCTGCCTATAAGGCTTCTTATGAGCTATTGAGATATAGCTTCCACTTCTTCTTGACATATCTCAAGATCTTCATGCATTTGTTTATTGGATGCTTCTTCACGAGTGACTCTACATAGGGTGAGGGAGCAAAGGAGGCGGTTGGGAAGAGCTCGAACAAGCGAGAGTCAAGGGGGAATTCGTTATGGCAATTGTAGTCTTGAGCCATCCTAATATCAATGATTAGTTATATGGACTATAAAATTATAAGGACTAAAGTTATAGCAAAGTTAATTTTAATTATAAGAAAAAGTTATACCAAAAAAATAATTTTTTAATTATAAGAAAAACTTAATTTTAATTATAAGGACGGTAGCGTGACGTTGGAGTAGGATTCTTTAATAGGAAGAGAACCCTAGATATCCATTAGGGTTCATTATATTTTTTGGATCATTGGGCTTTAGGCCCATTATATTTTAGGCCAGTACGATGTTAATTTTTTAGACATATTTTTATCTAATTCGTTTAGCTACGAATTTTGTAGGCGATGTCCCATCAGATTTAATTTTCCTTTGATTTAATAAACTTTTAAATAATAGTAATTATATAACATACATTAATATTAATTCTAAAATTAAAGATCTCACATGGCATAAAATTATTTATAACTATTAGAGTTTCACATTATAAAAAAACTATCCACTTTATAAACAAAATATTAAACAAACTATTTTGATAAATTGCAAAATATCGTCAATATTAAACTATTAATTAAATAAAAATAAAAAAAATTAAGTCAAGATTGATGTTTGCTTCAAACAATTACTTTTTGGTTGGCACGACATGATTTTAAAATTATATATATATCACTTTTATAAATGTATATATGGTATGGATTTTACATATTTTAAACGAATTCAGGGTACTAATAATATTGAAATATATTCAAATTGTATTATTAAGTATTTTTACATTTAGTAAGTTTATTAGCGTGAAATAAATTTAAATTGTAACAATATGGAATTTGGACGATATTGAGATCGAGTTTTTTTCTCATAATTGGATAATAGTCCATATAATATGTGTTTTTTTTGTTTTACATACATCTCTGAAATTAATATACTTGTGTAATCCATGTAATCAAGTGTATTTGATTTTCAGTTATTAGAACATTTTTGTTATTTTTTATAAGCTACACAATAGTAAAATTTTGTAGAGAAACATAAATAGAGATTACATCGTTTGAGCATAAACTAATATTTATTTATTTCAATTGTATACATATATATTATTATATATTCTTATTTTATAATAAGATATGTCGTAGTTAACATAAAATCAATTATTGTCGATTATAACAACTAGACCAAAAAAAAATGAATGACTTATGCAATAGTAAATTTTAAATATGATTAATGTAATTTATTGAATTCATTGGGTTCATTGTCATTTTCTTTTTTTTGTCTTAATATAAACCTCTTGTTATTTCATTCTGAAAATAACATGTAAAAACTATAAAATATAAACAAGTTATTTTTAAATATTTTATGTTGTAATCATCATTTTTAGTTAAAAAATAATAAAGTGTTATAAATATAAATAATTACATCTATTAAAAAATGTAACAAAGATGTCGTATGTTTTTTATATGAAAATTATATCTTAAACTCCATACATGTTTTAGTGGGTGTTACCTTATTTTCTCTACCAAATTTATTGCATACATATTGTTTTATTTAAATAAATATTTTCCTTTATTTTTTTTTACTAAGCTAAGTGACCATGTATAAAAAATGAAATTATAAGGACTATTGTTTTGAAAATATCATTAACATGGTCTAAGTGAATAAAAAAATATATTTATACAATTTATGACTTAATCGTTCAAGTAGATCAACTTGATGCTAAATAATTTAAAGTAATAAATGTTTTGATTCTCCACTTTTTCACACATCATATCATTTTTCTTCATCCATGTAGTACCAAATTCAAAAATTTTAGAAAAAAAACATAAAATAATAAACATAGATAATCAATATTGAAGAGAGTGACCAAAGTAAGACTGTCTGGATTATAATATAATTGATAATATATTACATATTTTTTTATTTTTTTTATTTATCCCTAGATATGTGTTAGTTAATACAAATTTGTTATAGCCAAATTATTAAAAAAAAGATGAGTGTATTGTGTGATTTATCAAATTCATTCTTTTTTATTATCTGACATCAATTTAATTTATCCATTTTATTTTTTATTGTCAATATTTGTTTTCCACAATATAAATATCTTATTCTCTCGTGTTATAAGATAAAGTTGTCATTTTTTATATATTTGGCGTAGAAATTGTTACTTTTCATTTTTTTGAGAAAATGTATAGAAATAATGTTCAAGAGACTTTAATACTCCTTTGATAACTTTTTTGTAAACAATAGAAAATGAGATAGATGTTTGCTGTATATTTTCCCAAATTTATTACATAAATATATTTTTTGCAATTAAAAACTATTTTTAATTTTGTTACTAAACTAGATGTCTTAATTGACAATTAGCCTATGCAACTAAGGGGCCGTTTGACACATTCTCAATTTTCATTAACCGATAATTTAAATCACCACTAAGATAGATTACCACTTTATAAATTACTGATAATATTATATCATAGCATTTGATGAGTAACAATAACACAAATTATAATTTAAATTATGAAATAAAAAATTACTAAAATATCCTTCAAAATTATTGAATTAAAATAAATATAAACAAAATAAAAAAAATAAAAAAATGAGTTAGCTCAACATATGAGTTTATATTATCAAGCATTCGTAAAATAATTTAAAAAGTTAGAAGATAATATTAAATATTATTATTTTATAGTAAAATATAAATATTTTTTAAAGTTCGGTTGAAAGGATAATTTTGTCAAAATGCATGACATCTTGCTGATATTCTGAAAAAACACCTCCTATTGGTGCTATCTTCATTACGTGATAATTTAGATTATCAGAGAAGTAAAAATCACCCTATTGTAGCCAAACGTGGTAATATAATGAACCATGAAAATTTTAAATTAAACAACCGGTAATTTATCTGGATTACCTCATATTAGATGCTTCCTAAAGACTAAAGTTATGAAAAATAAACCAAATAATTTATAGAAAAAATATTATTTCAAACAATAAATTTTTTTACTTTGTCAGGACATGATTTTTAAATGTATATCTATGATTTTTATAATATACATGATAGTTTGGTGTTTTCAGTCCGTTCTAAATAAATTCATAACATTAATCATATATATATATATTAGTGGTTTTATTAGATCTTTTTTTATATTACAAAGTTATTTATTTATTTTAGTAATATTTGGTCTATTGACTTCTCAAGCAAATTTACTTTTCTCTTAATTTATATATTTTTTTTTAATTGATAAATCAGGTCAGATTTCAAATAACTTTAGTTTTTTTTAAAATGTTTTTAGGTTTTGTACGATGTACCTCCTGCCTTCTGTATCAATTTCTAGTGTTCCCCTTCGCCCACGAATCCGGCGATGGGTTCCCGGCCGGCGACTATGGCCGCCCGTCTTTTGGTGGCCCGCAAGGAAGGTACAAACTTTCGCCGTTTTTTGCAAAAGTTTTCGTCTGATAGGCCTCCAGAAACAGATACCAGAGCCACTATTCACGAGATATGTCGAATTCTGGATTCCGGCGACCCATGGGGCGCCGGGAAGGAGAAGGCCCTGGCGGATGTCCACCATCAAAATCCCAGCTCGGAGCTCGTGCACGGCGTCCTAAAACGACAGAAAGATTTGAGCTTGGCGATGAAATATTTCCGGTGGTTTGAGAAGACCAGCGGCCAGTCGCACAGTGCGGAATCGTATAACTCGCTTCTGCTGATGATGGCGATCAGTAAAAAATACGATCATTTGGAGGGGATCCTGGAGGAAATGAGCCTTCTTGGGCATGGTTTGCTGAACAATGTCTGCATTGAACTGGTTATGAGCTTTATCCGGGTGCGGAGGCTCAGGGATGCTGTTGACGCGATGCATTTAATGAGGAAGTTCAAGTTTCGTCCAGCTTTTTCCGCCTACACTACGCTGATTGGTGCTCTTGCAGATGCTCATGAGCCTGATTTAGCTGTTGCCATGTTCCAGCAAATGCAAGAGATAGGGTACGAGGTTAATGCCCAATTGTTCACTACTCTGGTCCGCGTGTTTGCTAGAGAAGGAAGACTTAATTTGGCACTCGCATTGTTAGACGAGGTGAAGAGCAGTTCATTTGAGTCAGATATTGTGCTTTATAATGTCTGTATTGATTGTTTTGGGAAGGTGGGCAAGGTGGATATGGCTTGGAAGTTTTTCCATGAGCTGAAAGCACAGGGCTTGAAGCCAGACGATGTATCGTACACCAGCATGATTGGTGTCCTCTGGAAGGCAAATAGATTGAGTGAAGCTGAGGAACTGTTTGAGGAAATGGAGCAGTGCAGGAAGGTACCTTGTGCCTATGCTTATAATTCGATGATAATGGGATATGGTTCTGCTGGAAGATTTGATGATGCGTACAAGTTATTGGACCGGCTAAGAGAGAAAGGATGTATCCCGAGCGTCGTTGCATATAATTCCATCCTTACCTGCCTGGGAAGAAAGCAGAAAATTGATGAGGCCTTGAGAATCTTTCAGGAGATGAAGAAAGATGCAGAGCCTAATCTCTCAACATATAATATCATGATTGACATGCTTTGCATGTCCGGAAATCTTGAAACAACCTATGTTATCCGGGATAGCATGGAAACTGCTGGGTTATATCCTAACGTGCTGACAGTCAACATCATGGTCGACAGACTGTGTAAGGCGCAAAAGCTTGATGAAGCCTGCAAGATATTTGAAGGTATTGCTGCAAAGGGTTGCACCCCTGATGCGGTGACATATTGTTCGCTCATTGATGGATTAGGAAGGAAAGGTAAGGTCGAGGAAGCTTATAGTCTGTTTGAGAAAATGTTGGATGCAGGTCACAGCCCAAATGCTGTGGTGTATACATCTCTGATCAGAAACTTCTTCATTCATGGAAGGAAAGAGGATGGACATAAGATTTTCAAAGAAATGAATTGTCGGGGTTGTCTTCCTGATCTCACCCTTCTTAACACCTATATGGATTGTGTTTTCAAGGCTGGCGAAGTTGATAAGGGTAGAGCCATATTTGATGATATTCGTGCTCATGGATTGTCCCCTGATACACGTAGCTATTCTATATTGATTAGTGGCCTAACCAGAGGTGGTCACGCACGAGAGACCTACAAGTTATTTTATGATATGAAGGAGCAGGGTTGTGTACTTGACGCCTTTGCATATAATACTGTCATCAATGGGTTTTGCAAATCAGGAAAAGTGGACAAAGCCTATCAGCTACTTGAGGAAATGAAGGTACAGGGTCATCCTCCTACTGTGGTAACTTATGGTTCTGTAATTGATGGCCTTGCAAAAATCGATAGGCTTGATGAGGCTTATATGCTATTTGAAGAAGCAAAATCGAAAGATGTTGTATTAAATGTTGTTGTTTATAGTAGTCTTATGAATGGGTTTGGAAAGGTAGGGAGGATTGATGAAGCTTACCTGATTATGGAGGAGATGATGCAGAAAGGCTTGACGCCTAATGTCTACACATGGAATTGCCTAATCGATGCTTTAGTCAAGGCGGATGAGATAAGTGAAGCTCTTATTTGCTTTCAGTCAATGAAAGATGTGAAATGTGCTCCTAATACATATACTTATAGCATTCTCTTAAATGGTCTTTGTCGAGCACAGAAGTATAACAAGGCATTTGTATTCTGGCAGGAAATGCAGAAACAGGGTTTGGTTCCTAGCGTGGTCACATACACTACCATGATCTCAGGGCTTGCAAAGATTGGAAACGTAACAGAAGCCATTGGTCTATTCGAGAAGTTTAAGGCCAATGGTGGGATTCCTGATTCAGTTATCTATAATGCACTTATAGAAGGTATAAGTAATGCAAATAGCGCAATGGACGCATATAGGTTATTTGAGGAAACTCGTCTAAGAGGAAGTAAACTTCAGGCTAAAACATGCATTGTTCTTCTGGATGCACTGCACGAGGCTGAATGCTTGGAACAAGCTGCTATAGTTGGTGCTGTCTTGAGGGAGATGGCGAAGTCCCAACATGCTGCTAGGTCCTTGTAGACTGAGAGAAATGGATCAGCTAAACTTGTCTGCTTTTGATTGAGCTGCTTGATTTCATTTCTTTGTTGTGATAGAAAAAAAGTTTAAAAGGTGCCACAGATTCTTAGTCGCCATACCTATATTTCAACAAGGTATAGATGTTGTTCACTGCTTGGTAGGGAAAATAAGTATTGTCTTTTCATATTGCTGTGGAAGATTATCTATCCCAAGATCCTCTAAAAGAAACTATCCCAAGATATATTAAGAAACATTCTCAAAAAAGATATATTAAGAAGCTCCAAGTTCTAATGTATTTAAAATATTTGTTGGTTCATTGAATCCAATTCTATTATTTTTCTGGAAAGAAAATTCAATTGTATTGTGTAGGATGATGTTTCATTTTGAATTACTTTACATTGCTTAAACAGGCACTGAGAATCTTATACAACTTGAACACCATTCAGTTGCCATGTACAAAAAAAAAAGAAAGAAAAGAATGCCCTGAAAAATGTTAAAAAGAAGAAGATTTAAAAGAAGACTTGAACAGTTTGAAGCAGGCATGCATCCTCTTACGCTTCAAAAAAGTAAATAAGCAAGCATGCATGTAAGAGTCAAGCAATTGGTAAAGATAAATCTGAGAGAAATATCTAGTTGCATGTGCAACAGAGATGAACTCATAAAAGTAAGGATACCCATAATATGTTATTGTTTATGACTGCAAATATGGATTTGCACATTCAAATATATGAAGTTGTGAGTATTGCGATCATTGCCAAATTAAAAGCATTTTCCTAAGCATGCATATTTGTGCCTCATGTTATTTGATTATATCTTAAAAAGATTGCTTGTGTTAATTGTGTTCACCTTCTTGACATCCAAGTTAGTGGGGTAATTGTTATGTGAATTCTGACTTTAAAGTTTGCGCAATATTTAATTCGTTTTCTGTTTCTACTTCCAGTGAGAATACAGAAAACACACTCCTATATTGTGAACTTATTCACCTGGATTTCAAGGACTTCACAAAATATACTGCAGAAATTCTTCTCTGAAAAAAAAAAAAAGAATACTATTTGCTCATTTTCTCGCTAACAGGTACGCCTGCTTGTTTCTTAACAAATAATCTATATGGTTTTTGTGGCTTTTGTTATTGCTGGCAATTCTACATTTCATCTATGATCTGAAATGTGTCAGGTGGCGTTGCTGAAGTCCCCAATAAAATACTCCGGTACTCATTTTTTATAACAGATTCTCTATTACCATCAGGTGTAACTCTGGATGTACCATAGTCGGAAATCAGTATGCTCTGTTTTTTCTTCAGGAAAGAAATGACAATGTGTTCATGAAACTTTTTATGCCTACACTTTTTTGTAAACAAATTATATCAAATGTTCTACTCTAAAAACATTCCCCCCAAAAAAGTTATATTGAATCTTTAAAGGACAATAACTTCAACTTGATATTTATTAATATGGACAACATCATTCAATTGTTTGCATGATTCATCACCAAGGGTTTCCATAATCTCTTAAAGAAGATAAGAAAACGGAATATCATGTATATTCTTTAGGTATTCTTCTGCATTTTCTGATGCAATATTGAGTTCAGTGTTTTCTTGATTTATGGCCTTGGGAAATTGAAAGACTTGATGAGGCTTTTGTGATGTTTGAACAAGAAATCAAAAGATGTAATAGTTAATGTTGATATCTATAGTAATCTTATTGGCCAGAAGGTTAATGAAATTTTGACAGAGATGAGTTAGACAGGCTTTGCTTTTTTATTCTTTCTTCAGGCAGAGAGCTAAGCAAATCTCTTTGCTTTATATCGATGAAAAAGTATGAATGCCCTCCTAACACCTATACAATGTCTTTCCTATAAATCTCCTTTGTCACATGCAAAAACATGACACCCATTTCGTATTCCAGTAAGAAACATAGAAAACAAGATTTATTTCCTAATAAACAAACCATGATCTCTGCGCATGCAGAGGTCGTAAATATTAAGGAAAGTCACCCTATCCAATTTGTCAGAAAAAAGTTCCCTTATCCAAGAAGTTAATGCCACTAGTGAGATTCATGACTTGGTTATTGGCAATGCTTATCTGCTTTGGTTCTTGAGAAGCTTTCTTATTTGTTGTCATAAAGAAAGCTTGAATTATGCAATAGATTCTTAGCCATCTTGTCTATATTGTGGTCATTGGCACTAAAAGAACATTTGAATGAGAGCACTCTTTCTAGACGGGAATTAAAACCACTCTTCCCCCTTCCTATTTGTTCAGACTATATAGGGGAATTCCTGCTTTTCACACTTTAATCAACAAGTTCTATATTATCATTTCAGAGTTTCCAGAGATGTACCTAAAAACAGAAACATATTTTCCTGCTTTCGGACTTTTTATTGGAAGTTGTTAGTTAAATATGCCTGTTTTCTTTCTGCAAAACCATCATCCTTTGATATATTATTGCCCAACTTCTTGTAAACAGAATTACATCAAAATATATTTTCATTTAATGGTTTCAAAAGGGAGATTTGCTATGCACCTTACTCTACTGTGCTAATGTGGAATTGCATTGTCGAGTTGTTTGGAAGAACAGGAAGAAGAGTAATACAACACAAAAATCTTGGAGAGACTAATATTGTCCCAACTGGTGAAGACGATGCGTTTTAGCTCCATGAGGGACTTGTGTTTCCTCCTGCAGTTCTTTAGTTTGCCAAATTTTCAGTATATCCTCTTCCGGTTCTTGCATATTTCAAAATCTCAGTTTATTACTGACCATCTCTTTGATTTTTTTCGCTGTCTTTCATCATTTTCCCATGAGAAAGGACATTGGTTATCTATTGGCAGTACTTCAACAATTTGAAGATGACAAATCCACAACTCTGATGTCTTCTTCACTTAGCAGTGTTGAAACACATGGTGGCCCTGCAAAAAGGAATTCAATTCGAAACTTCAGATCGGTAGACCCTTTAGATGTTTCTGTATCTTAAGAATGGGTTTCCTTATCAGCTTTAAGTGAAGTATGTAGTTCTCAATTATTTGGAGTCTGAGGAGTGAGGAGGCTTCTACTGTGTCACCTACTGATCTTGAAGCAATTAAGAACAGATGACTCAAGGTCATAATTTAGCGACAGTATCATGCTTTTGGTCTGTAGTTCATCATTTGTAAGTTTGGACATATTCTTTTACCATTTGAGAGTTATTTCTTCTCATCTCTTGCTTACTTATTCCTTTGTTAGGAGAGTAGTAAGTTGAGTTTGGTTTTGTTGTCAACCATTCTAGTAATAGGAATTTATCATGAATACTTTTCTATTTTTTTTTAAGTAATACAATGCAAAACATTACATAGCTGGGAGTAGCCTCACCTTCAACCTTGAGAATTATGATTTATGGCTACTATTTGAAAGAAATTTAATGGATCTACAACCACATGAGAGGGTATGCATAACCAAATAAAACAATATGAATGCAATTGTTATATTATAATAATGAGAAAATTGAAGATGCTACTTAAATAAGTAATATCATATTAGCTATTTCTTCAGCTATTAGATTTATAAAGAATGTTATTTTTTTATTTATCAAAAAATTAATATCCTACTATTGAGAAGATAGATAATATGATGTTATTTAGTGGGTAATAACTTTGTTAAACTTTTACATAACATAGATATAATATATATATATATATATATATATTTAATGTGTAAAAAATGTATTTGTTTATGCCTATAATAATATATGTTTTTTTTTTCATAATTTTAATCTATTTTTGAAAAAAAAATCCAATGATAGCATCCATAATCCATTCCAATACCCAAAATATTAGTTTTCGCTTGAACCAAATAAAAAGTTTAACCTTTTAAAATATTTGAATAAATATAGTTAAAAAGGATTTTGACACTAAAAAAACCCAAACAATAAGATCTTAAGACGCATGAATCACATGATAATTAAACCATAAACACGTGCGCATACCCGATATCGATCACGTGGTCGATTGCACTCGCGTTGTGTTTTCTCTTGTCGTTTGCTCAATGTTATATATTTATTAAAAATAAAAATTATTTAACTTCCAAAAAAAAAGAAAAAAAGAAGAAAATTGAGTTGCCGCGGAGGACCGCGCAATAAAACCAATCATTTCATGCTAAATATAAATTACCATATTATTTCGAAATTTCCCGGTGGCACTTTCCCCCAAATTTCTAGGGTTTTGTTTTCCCTCTTCTTCTTCGATTGTTTCCCCCCTTCTTCGTCTTCTTCGCCATGGGCGCCCTAACGGAGAACCGAAAGCGCCGCCTCGCCCTCGATTACCGCCTCCTCTTCCCCGACCTCGCCATTGATTCCTCCCCTCCGGCATCCAAGAAACTTAAGCACAAGCTCGAAAGCGTAGCGCCGACGACCCCTCAGACGCCGCCGCCGATGCCGCACCCTCCGCAGAGAGCGACGACGCCCGCGCACGCTCTCCCCGACTTCCCCTCTCCGCCTCCCTTCCGCCGCCCCGTCCATGGTCCGCAGCGGATCCTCAAGGCCTTCGGCCTCGGATCGAGCAGTTCGAATCGATCGCGGCCGCCGGAGCCCTCTTCGAGACTCGGACGAGATTCCGAGTTGGGGGATCGAGTCACGATGTATCTCCGGATGAAGAAAGCTGCCCCCTTTACGCCATGGCGCCCGGTAAGGAGGATGGAAGCATCATTCGACGAGGAGGCAGACGATGTGGGCGACCAAGGGCTGGGGTTGAATCAGTATAAGTGGTTGGTGAAAAGTGTCCGTGAGCGGCAGTTGGAAGAAGAGCCCGAGCTACAGTTGGGGAAATCTTCGCCATCAGAGGTCTTGGATCTTACGACCGAGGTGCAGAAGCCTGAGGATGTGCCATCTGAATTGGGTACGGTGGCTCACAGGAAAGAAGATGTGGCACCGATGGTGCTGGACTCGACACCGTTGAGAGAGGTGAAGGCTTTTAGCAACAAAAGTCCTTTGTATAAGGAGCTGTACGAGGATTCTATCAAAAGACATGATTTGAACCTCAGAAGGTTGGACCTTGAACTAGAATTGTATGAGAAAAAGTTGTCTTTCTCCCGTCTCATGCCCACATTGGCAGAGGAAAAACCCAAAAAGCCTGAGAAGGTACTGTTCGTCTTTCCTTATCGTCTCTCTCTTTCACATACAACTAGCTCCTTGATCTTTCTCCTAGATAATTTGTGTTGTAAAAGCAATGTACTGAAGTATGTAGGAAATAAATTGTGGAAAAAATAAAGTTCAGTATATGCATGGAATATTTTTTGCTGTAGAACGATGCTTTCTTGAAAATTTATTCAGGCATATCTTTTTCTCCTCATAAACTTGGAAATTATCATAGCATCTCAATCTTTCTATAGGTTACCAATGGCTTAAAGGGGTAATGCCATTTTTTATATTTGTGATTGTATATACTAGCAGCTTTCATGCTAATCAAGATGACTTCTATGCTATGTTCTATTGGTCCTCTGCTATTTTTTAACAGTTCTATTTTTATCTAGGATTCGCGAGATGCTTTTCTCTCTCTTACAGAGGAAGAAGAGAATGATATAGATCGGGCTTTGCGTGGAAGAAATAGGTATGGTTGGTTCTTATTTGATTGAATAGTTATAAAGTATAATGTATTCTCTCCTATTTATAATTTGCTTGTGATTTTAAATAACTTTCTATAGTATAGGTAGTCTTTCCTATCTTTGTACATTATTAGAAATATCATGTCCAAGAGGTTCATCTTTTACAGAAATCAAGTCCTGGTAACACATGAAGCTTCTAACATTGAGATAACTAGAGAGATCTTGCAATGCTTGACTTCAGGTGCTTGGTTGAATGATGAGGTAATTCTTAGTCTAGTAACATCATAGCTAATTTTAGTTCATTTATTTATTTATTTTTTGCAGCAGAGTTAACATGCATAATTTTCTAGGTTATAAATCTGTACCTTGAACTGTTGAAGGAAAGAGAAAGAAGAGAACCCAAAAAGTTCTTGAAATGTCATTTCTTCAATACATTCTTCTTTAAAAAGGTTGGTTTTTTTTCTTGTTCATACTGTCTGAAATGTCTTGGAATTTATTTCTTTGAAATGGGAATCGAAACTGTGCACTACTGGGCCTTGTTGGAACAGAATTTTCTATACAAAAAAAATGGTGCATTTTGGCATAGAATTTATTTCTTGACTGAAATATAATTGTCTAATCAATTGCTATAAACCATTCATGAGTTGTTGGTGCTAATTTTTGTCTCATTTTGTTAACTTCTGCTTCTAAAGAATAACTGGAAAATTATCTCTTCCCAAAGGAAACCCCTCCAGTATCTGAATGATATTTTGACTAACAAAGTCTATTCTCATAAAAAAACTAGCAAGCACTATTCTCATTAGAGTAACTTTTTTCTTGAGGGATTATTAGAGTATCTGTGAGAAGATTTACTTTCTTAGAGAAGCCACTTCACAGTTCATCAAGACAATTGAACATTCCATTTAGCCACAAGGGAGGGATATGATGTAATAATTCATAGCACATATTTTGTGCTTGCCTGGGTTGAGCTACTGGAATTTTCATTTCGACAACTCTTAATGGTTGGTTATAGCTTTTGAGAATAAATAGAAGAGAATTGAAATTCATAGTAGGTTGACTTTTGTGCTGAGGACTTGAAACTTTCACAAGGATCATGTTATGATGCCAGCATTGTAATACATCATACTTAGCTTGTTGGTGACCTATCATCATGACTTGGTGCCATGGGCCTGGTTTTGGGACATGACATATTTTTTGGTAAAGAAAAGGAAAATAAAGATGGTTGGTTGGAACCATGATCAATAAGAACTTTTATGTTCTAGTCCTAACCAAAGTTGTAATGTTATGTTCCAGTCCTAACCAAAGTTGTAATGTTTGCCTCTTGATTATATCTGATTGTAAAGTTAAAGAATATATCAGTTAAAATGCATGTTAATGACTTTTCATTATGCGTCTTTTGATGTGTTATTTATTTTTCTTATATGCTTCTACCCGTACCTTGTTTGTTCACAACTTTCTGCTAATGTTTATATTCATTTTCACTTATCAAAGGTCTGTTGTCTTGTTTCATTTGGTTTATTGGTTTCTGTTCCCTCCCCTGCCTTATTATTCAGCTGATCAGCGGAAGAAGTAATTATGACTTTAAGGCTGTTAGAAGGTGGACGACACAAAGGAAGTTAGGGTATGGACTTATTGAATGTGACAAAGTAAAGTTGTTTTGGCCCTCTTGTTATTCTTGCCTACTTAAGTTGAATATTTGAATTCAGCTTGTTTATCCTTCATTCCTATTTTACATATTCTTGTGCAGATATTCGTTCCAATACACAAAGAGGTGCATTGGTGCTTAGCTGTTATTGATGTGAAAGAAAAGAAACTTCAATATCTTGATTCCCTTGGTGGAATGGACACAATGGCGTTGAGAGTATTGGTAAGTTAAATGTTAAATTTGTGTACAATGTTAACATTCTTTTGATCTTTTACATAAACAATTGTCAGTTCCTTTTATTTATAGACAGGATATTCTTCCCTTTATTTTTATCAATTTGACAAAATTTCATTTGTTATGATTTGGGGGAATTTTCTTCTAGTTCTTGAGTTTGGGTGTTTCTCATTTGTTGACATGGTTTATTTGTTCTACCACTATGGTCTGAATCCATCTCTTTTGACTTTTTTAGATCAATCTGTATCTTATCATTCGTGAACCATTGCTCTAAAAGATATTATTTGTGAACCATAGAATATTGAAAATCATTTGAGGGCATCAAAACTTCCTATATTATGCACATATCCAAGATTGTTTGTTACTAACATCATTACTGATATCATTTATACGAAACAAAAAAAAAGAAACTTTACAGCTGGTTTGTGTAATGAGTTGTATTTTTGCCAGTGTTGAGCTGGTAGGATTGCATGCTTTGTAGTCTCGAGTAAAAGGAGAAAAAGGGTAAAGGAAGGGATTATCGACCATCACCAACTTTTCCTCATGTGACTTTGTGTTTGTACGTTCAGAAAAATGCATTATTTTAGGCAGCAAGCTGTCTCATGTCCTTGCTGAATGCTGGCAAAGTTCCAAATGAGTTTGATATTAAAGTTTGAATTGTTTATATCCTGATCATTTAAATCAGTAATAATATTGTAGGAACTGATCATGTCAGATTGACATCACATTATGATGGTCATTGCTCTTTACATTTGCATGTCATATTACTTATGCAAAGACAGCTGTAAAATAACAGTGCTTGCTTGTTGAACAAGATGTATGATATGGTGGAACCAAGTATAGGTGATATTTTTGAAGTTTATACATACATAAGTGATAAACATATGATACTAAAGTTATCTATATTTATATGAATCTGGTTCATTGTTTTCATGTTTTTTTGTACCATTTATTCTACATCCAATGCCCTCTTAGGGCCTGTCTTTTGCATGATAGTGCTCAAGTTCAGTGACATGATCCACCAAATTACCTGGACCATTCACTGAATTCTGGCATGATTATGGTGGTGTTGATCAATAAAAGAAGATGGACATAAATCAATTTGGCAATCTGATATCCTGATATTTTGGAGTTTATGTTTGTTAGGATTACACCATACAAGGCCTCTTCTTTTCATTCTTTTTCAGTGAACGATAACAAATGAATGAAAACCATGTACATCAACCTCAAAATCTTGCATATAATGCCTTTGCTTCCCATATCATTATACCGGTGTTTGATATACATGTTATTGTCAGTATATCTTTTTGCTGTCTCGGATATAGTAATAATGTTTAATTAATCCTATAAAAAATATTTGATTAATTTTCTCCCTCAAAAAATAATATTTTATTAATTGCAGGGTTTTTTTTATCTGGTTATCTATATGTAGATAATAATGGTACATATACGTGCGAGTACACTCAAAATATAGGTTTGAGTACAAGAGATATTTGGCGCCTTAAAGGAAACAAGAGTATTGGTTGATATCTGAAATTCTGTAAAAATGGTATTGATACCTTAAAGAGAACAAGAGTATCTGAAATTATATACGCGCGAGTACACTCAAAATATAAGTTCGAGTGCAAGAGGGTATTGGTACCTTAAAGAAAACAAGAGTATTGGTTGATATCTGAAACTCTGTAAAACTAGGTATTTCGATCCTCGATAGATAATCAATATTTGTAACTGTGTTCAGGCTAGATACTTCATGGATGAAGTGAAGGATAAGAGTGGCCAAGAGATTGACACACAGTCATGGAAGCAAGAAGCAGTGGATGGTCTTCCATTGCAGAAGAATGGGTATGCAACATGTTTCACCAATTTTGTTAATATTTTGGCATTCTTTCACACTATAAAGAATTATTTGGTTGATACTTTTTCACTATTATCCTATCCAGTCAGTCAATGACTACTAATTGATTGAATTATGGGTTAATAACAACTAAGAGTCTGCAGTAAACAAATCATTTGCTAACATTCAAAACCATTCCAGTATTAGTTGTACGACCTCTAAAAAATGTAACTAGTTGTTAGAGGCAACAGTGATGTAGGACCTGCTGCGTCAAGCAGCCACTATATTATTAAGACAATGATTTCTCGAAATAAAAATATTAAGACAATTTGGTGGAATGTTCATTTTCCTATCAGAGTATCAACGATCTCAGGAAATATGTAGCATTTTCTGGTTTATTGCTCAAGTTGGCTGGGCTTCTTAAAGGGATCTTGCCATTACCTTGTGTTATCTTCCCACTATTAGTGAACTTGGGCAGTTATTAACCTTGTAAGTCATCTTTTTGCCCAAAAGAAGTCACCTTGCCTTCAACTTCATTTCTTTTAGGGAAAATATTCGATATGCTTGTGGTTTACATGCCACTATTTCGCATGTTACATGTTGATTATCATGAACTACCTTTTTCTAAGGGCTATTTTCTCAACACCTCCTTGAACTATAATTTCTTTTCAGCATTTGACTCTAAATTATAAACTTACAAATGTTAATTCCTGAACTTATCCCGATTTGACACTTAGGTCCTTTCGCTAAGTTTTATCCAAAATTTTGTGAAGCTAGTTTTTTTAATAATTATGAAATATCAATTTTACCCTTACTCTTATTACAACAAAAATGTTTTAAAAATAAAATCAATACGAATAAAAGATATTTTTAAGATTTTTTTTAATAATTAAAAATATTGTGCTCATGTTATTTTTTTATTTCTTTTAATATTTTTATATATTAAAGAACTAAATGTGCGATTGGCTTGTCATAATTATTTAAAAAATAAGTAAAAAACTTTGAATGGAACTTAACGGCAGGACCTGTATGTTAAATTAGCATAAGTTCTGGACAATATTTCATGGTTACAAATTAGAATCTGTAATTTTTTGTTTTTGAAAGAGAATCTATGAATTTACGGTTTAGGGTTAGATGCTGAAAGAAATTAGAGTTTATGTAGTGTTATAGAAAATAACTCTTTTTTTGAAGTCATGAGCTACTACTATCATGTAGTATTTTCATGGATTGCATTATTTGATAGGAATCTGTTGTCTTTTGTATATTTGACAATGTTAAACAGCATGGAATTCTTGTTTTGACAATATTTCATGCCAATAGGTGGGATTGTGGGATGTTCATGCTCAAGTATACAGACTTCTACAGCAGAGGTTATAACCTCTGTTTTAGCCAGGTTAGTTTCTCAACTTGTTGACTCATCTTTCACTAATGCAGATCAAATTATTAGGATTACTTTGTCCGTTATAGAAAATGGTGCAAAATTCTTTTTTTTACTTGACATGGTATGGTTCTGGTCTTATAGTTGGGGTGACAAAAATTAATGCTAATGTTGCTCATTTGCTTCTGCTTTTGTAGGATGATATGCCATATTTTAGAAAGAGGACTATCAAAGAGATTCTCAGGCTGAGAGTTGAATGAAGCAGAGTTTTTTAGAGTTCCTTTTGTCTTGTTTAGCTTCTGATCCGATAGATCGGGTTGTCTGTGGATAGTCAGAGATTGCAGAGGGGTCGAAATTGAACAGCCATGACGTTTTCATCACTGGTGGAAAGATACTGCCCTTCTTTCAACTAGAGGACTTCACAGACCATCTTTTCCTCATGGTTCCTTAACAGAGTGGCAGACATTGAATTTATCTGAAGCGGCAACTGAAAAAAAGGGGTGCTATATTTCAGTTCTCGTAATTTTGATCTTAGTGTGCTGTATTTATCAGATGTATAAATTTTTGCACATTTCACGGCTTCTTACATTATATATATATTTTTGCGCATATCACTTGTGCATTCCAGTAGCTTTACCCTCGGATCGCCCTTGTAGACAGAATAGTGATACATTTTCTTTTCTTTTCGTTTTTGTGATGGGAATGCTGGCTCGAAAAGAAATTGGTCTCCTTAATGGCTTGACATGCAGTAGGCTCACTGGGTTAGTATTTATGTTTTTGTTATCATAACATTAACATTGTGGTAATTAGAATATTAGTATTTTATAATGCCCCACATCATGATGTTCTGAATTGAAAGGTTGCATTCTGAATTGCAATCTCCGGTTCAAGTAACACTGTATAACATTGTACATCATGTTAATGTGATGTTCGATATCTTTATATCATTTGTAAATTAGACATTACATTGTTAATTTGTACGGGTAGTACATGAAGATATAAAACTTTTTTTTATTATATAAGCTAACGGACCCCTTGAATCACCACATTCTCACTAATTTCAATGGTGTTAATTAGTTAATATCGTGTTAGTTTACTAATCTCGGTTTAGATTCAGCTAAATTGTATGATCGAACCTCCAATAGGCGTAATAGTTAAAAACAGGTTTATCTACTAATAGCTATTGAAACTTCTCATGTTAACATTGGGAAAAAAGAATCGGTTAGCGGATTGAACTATGAAATAAGGAGTTAAGTGAAAAGTAATAGCTAACCAAGAAGAAAATATTTCTCTCTAGTTACAGTGTGTTTTGGAGAGGGGAGGGGAAGCGAAGGGGAAACAAAAGATGAGGGTAAATTATTTATTCTTTATTTAATTTTATTTGAGATAAACAAATTTTAATTAATTATGAGGAAAAAGAATGTTATTTTTTAATAAAAAAATCCTATCTAAAAAAATTATTTATATTTTTTCATTCGTTACTATTCTCTTTTCTTAATTAAAATACACCCTTGATGAAATTGAAATAAATACATATATAGTCGGAACTGTGTATTAACGGGGGCCACTTTATGTACACAAATAATTTAAATTTCTTTTATAATATGTGTTTGACCCCTAATAATTTTTTTATCATATTTTTATTTCCTTTATTTTCATTTTTTTTATCATAAATATTATTTTCCCCTCCCATCGTTCCCCTCTCAATCCAAACACTCATTAGTAATACAAATGGTAAACTCCTCTCTCGATGTCACCCGGAAATTTAATTTATATGAGTATACAATATACTAGGTACATATTTTTTCCGTTTTGTTATATCAAACCTTAACCATATATATATATATATATATATATATATATATAATACAC
>LTAE01001098.1:2533-30108 GCA_001647135.1 Pontederia paniculata | reverse complement strand
AAACTTAGAACTATCAGCAAAACAAGGCATATGGCTGGCTATCAAGAAATGCAAACAGTACAACGTGGGTGAGGGCACCTCCTCACCAAAGGGTTTGTACTCCGATGGGGATAAGCCACCTACTTACCCACAAAATCCGTTGCTTGACCAAGAAATAATATATAATTATTAGAATTATAATATAAAATAAGTAGGGGTGGACACAAGCCGAGCCGAGCTAGGTCAACACTTAAATAGGCCAGACCTATTTAAAAAGTTTAATAAACGAGCTAGGTCAAAGACCTATAATAGGCTTACAAATTAAATTTGATCTGGCTTGTTTATTAAATTCAAAAAGCCTGACATAACTTAATAGCTTATTAAGCCATATTTATTAATTAATAAATATATATTAAATAATATTTTAAATTATATTTATAATATTAAAAAGAAAATATTGTGCACTTTAGCATTGTACATATTTAACACACTATAATTAATAATAATTTCGAATAAAAGTGATTTATTGTACCTCTTTCGACATTACATTTAATTTTTTTGAATCAAAATTATTAATAATTTTAGCTCATATGTTAAACACTCTTAAGCTTTATAATATATATTAATTATATAAATTGACCTTATAAGCTAACAAGCTAGGCTTAATATAAACGAGCTAAGTCTATTTAAATAAGAAGGTCAAATTTTAATTCTAAGTCTGATTTATTTATCTAGAAAGGCGAGTCGAGCAAGGTTCAAAATAGACCAAGCCACTCACGAACGGCCTGACTTATTGTCAGCCCTAAAAATAAGTATTCATGTGCCCAAAATAAAAGTGTAACATAAAAAAGGTTTCCAGTCACACAGGTAAGATAACTACTGCAATCCTGCTACTCAGATCCTAGCGCAGTTAACTCAACAGCACATGATATCAGGAACCAAGTAGCTGTGCAGAAAAAAAAGCCGCGCTGATCATAAAAACAACCAGCACACAAACACTATTGATTCATTCACCCGTATAAGTTCGCATCGATTAATTCATGAACAAAACTATTACAGATATATCATGGAATCAGATAGCTCGACACTATAAAGAATTACACAACTGTAGGGAAGGTGCTTTCGTCGGATAAGCGCCCGACATAACATCTTGGTTGAATGACCAGAAGTCCGCTGCTCAAAATGTCAGTAGGTCATCATCTCTTACCCGAGTCAGCGACAGCTGGAACCTTTGCAGGATAATTTGAGAGATCTGCATCAACTAATACAGAAAGATCGTACGGCTGCGCAGCAGAAGCAGCGCTTTCCTTCAGCAACGAAGACTTAATTGTTTCCAGGTCTGCTTGCTCCTGTGATGTATTTGATTTGGCAGGGCTATTGGAACCAGATGTGGAAACACCAGATGGATGAATCTCATCTATCCTGCCTGCATATATGTGCTTGTTCTTTCTCACGGAGTCCATTTCCTGCCCCAAAGGCACAAATGTTCGGGAACGGTACTTCCTTGCTCCATCATCACCGTCACCGTTGTTATTGTAGAGTACATAATCATGATAAGTAGGGGCAAACTGTGATGACAATTCATCATTAATCAAGATCGTTAGAAATTTGCAAACTCAATACAATTAAAATCTATTTGTCATCATGGGAAATTACCTGGTGAACCGTGTCATGGTAGAAATCATTGAACTTCAATGCATGAACAAGACTTCCTCGAAAACCACCTGTTGCACCAATATTGGCTCCTGCATACTCTTTGTAGGGAAATGCATATAGATGACCAACAGCTGCTGCCAGCATTTCAACACATAACACAAAGTTCTGAAAATCTGCAGCTTCATCTGCATTCTTAATGAACCCAGACTTGGCAGCCAGGAAAACAAGAACACCCTGCAGAAATAATAGCTCACTTTATTTACGGCAAAGTAAGCACAGAGCTCTTCTAAAAAAAGCAAGCACAGGACATGGTTAAAATTATTTCTCCCCACAAGTACCCTGAAAATGTGTCCTTTCCCAATATCACAACAATGATGACCATTGCTGTTGAACCATAGACCTCAGTTCGTTCAACATAAATAAGTAAAGGATCACAAAAAAGATAAAAAGAATACCTGCCAATATGTGAGGAAAACAACAGATTTGATCATGATAAACTTGGGAACTGGATTGAATGGTCTAAGCAAATCTCTACATGCCATGTAAAACAAGATGAGTGCATATAAGGCCATCGAGTATGATATGGTGTAGATGATAGTGATGTAGAGGTAGCCTTGGTTCACACTGAAATTTCCATTCACATATTTCCCTTTGGCATAGAGTATGAAGGTAATGACAACTAAGATGGGCTTCAATATTACGAATTGCAAACCGCCTTGCTTGCACCTTCTTATAAACCGTCTGTTTCACCACATATTCAGTTAGATACATCTTTATTCATGGAAGTCAATTACTTGAGATAATCTAAAAGACAGAATCCCACAACATAACAGAAACATACCCATCAAGAGGAATAGCAGGAAAACAGCATGTCATTAGGTACCATGATGGCTTCAGAACCCGGCCACTCAAACTTAATACCACTGCTCCAGGGCCTCCAACCCATGCCAAGCAGAGTGAAAGAAAATTATATATGACCCAGGCTTCATATCTGAGACAGTTCATGAACTAGGAATCAAAAGTTGGATAAAAGGAATGAAGCTTCTTGCATATTGTTCTTTTGAATCTAATTCACAATTTCTTCGTTTATCCATATTCACACGGTACCCAGTTCTTAGTTGGTGACACGATAACTAGCAATTCATTGACTAAAGTAGATTTGGTAGGATTATTCATGCGGCAACTAAGCAGCAGATATCATTCAAACTACATATATCACCAGGATGTAGGGTTACTTACATCCAGAACCCGAGAAAGATGCAACCTCTTATGTTTCATGAATTCTGATAAAATATACCGCACAGTGTCCTCAGGATATCTCTTAAGGCAGAAAAGACTAACAAAAGCGAGAATGATAAAATGACATGAAACCCACTTGTTACGAGGGTATACAAAAGAATGCTCCCCAGATTGAACATATAAGACTAAAAAAGATTATATGAATGAACTTTTCTCCCAGATGATACTGAAGACTAAAATTCACATGTACAAAGTTTAGCAAAGAATACACCAATACTCAAAGAGTTTTTAGTGATTGGAAAAGATACCCACTGACCAAGTTTCGAAAATGCCAACAATCACTGCATGCCGAAATGATATTATGAGCTATATGTGCAACATTTTCTATAGGTATATCAAAAAATATTGCGTTCATGAGTTGATAGCACCAGTACTTCATCAATTTATGTGTTGCAAAACTAAGAAAGAAGACTAACCATAACAACCAAAAAAAAGGCTCCACAGAAGCCAGATGTGTGACATGCGAGTGGCACAAAAGTACTTACACTTCTCTGATAGAATCAAAATATATCGAACGATCATTCATAACAAGGGAGAGGAATGACATCATTGCATAAACCTGTAAATATGCAAAAAAAGACAATCACACATCAGTAAACAACAACGAAGAATATATGTATTATTTGAGGGGAAGAATGTATCTAATGTAGAAATTGATAAATATTATTCAACCTGAGTACATCTTTTGACTTAGGTGAAATTTGCTAGACAATTTTGAGAATCATAATAATCCTTTGGGTTTATTTATTCACAATAGCTCTAAGGTTCTACAGAGTACAGGCAGACAAAAATACTTAAGTAAAAAGAATGTGTAAACCCACCATCAGATCAAAATTTAATTGGATCAAGATCTTGAAAGATTTTTCATTTGGGTAATTGGAGATTTGTCAACCATAAGTAATTGGAGGATGTTAGCTGTGAATCATATAATTTATAGGTGCAACATATCTCTCCTTCAACTATCCACGTTGATCCTTTACACATCTTTTTGCAACTATACAAATTTTTGGCTAATAATCTATGAGTCTACGATGAACATGTCATCACCCCTCAACAAATAGCAATTGAAAATAACCAACCAACTTCTATATGGAACCTTAATTTCTCTTGTAGCGGTTCATTGTTTGGATCACTGGTGGGACTTCTTTTACCTCCATTATTTTTTTTCTTGTGCAAGCATATGATCCTCCCTTTGTGACCAGAAAAAAAACAGTGTCAAGAAAACATATATGCTTTCTTTAGATGAGAATGTTAAGTACAAAGACAATTATGTGATTGTTTATGTTTGCCCCCAAATGGTCGCCTTCTACTTCTTTTAAACCACTACATGTTACAAAAACATAATCATTTTGAACATGTGATAAGCAAAGACTGAGTGATATGTAAAAGAAAATAATTGTAGTTGATGTTTAATATGGAGGATTGATCTTTGTTGAAGCATATTTGAGCCTATTCCACCTCCTTCAGTCTTTTCTCTAGAATTGTAGTGAGCTCAACAACAATAACCACACGTCCAAAGCAAGTTCCTTAACCTAACCAAATTGAGAGTATAGTTGAGAGACAGCATTTTTATCGCCCAAGACGTTCAAGGCTTCTTGATTCTTTGGAGAGATTATCTCAGATACTACAATACAATGATCCCAAATGACGAGTATCATCACGTTGATGCTGAGTCACTGGCCTCTTGACAATTGTATAGTACCAATTCGTGGAGGATACTATTATGACTTGAATTTATGTTTTCCTATGTTTTGCTGATAAGTTAGTTTATAATCACTTTTGATGATAGGTCATCCTTCATGTGAGGTTGACTTCGTTTAATATTTAAATCCATGAACTCTATGGGGCCGTTTGGTTGAAGAATTATTATATAACGGATAAGGATTATTATTCTAATAATTGTAGAAAGAATGAGCAATTCCATAAATTTTGTAGAATAATTTCTCTTTAAGAAGTCATATGCTCACACCATAATTACTATTTTTTAAATACAACTCTACCGTTGTCATTTTTATGAGTATCCGGTGGAATAAAGAAGAATAAAGCTTCATTCCACCATTTATTCTTTTACCAAGCCGTCCTTAGGGGAATTCAACTTGTTGATGAATGATTGCTATTTTTCAGAATACTTTAGCCTTCTAGACCCTAGTTTTAACTATTTTGGATTAGGTTTATATTATTAACTTCTCATATTGCCCTCAAAAACATCAACTTCTCATAACATTGTTTTTCTTAGCAACAGATCTTTATGTGACAATTTAAAGATGTGGATTATTTCATTGACATTAAAAGGTTGTATAGAGAAAGTTAATAAGAATAGTTTTCATTTTGTTTATCAGTGACATTAATCAAAGTTGCTGGATCATAACTCGTTTGGAAAACAAAAGCATTTTAATACAAAATAAAAGTTTAATGCTAGCTAATATTTCATAGACTGTGCTTGTAGGCACAATGGAAACCATACCATGGATTTCAATCCATGGTGTGTGCAAACATTCCAACAGGATCGTCAAAAAACAAGATTAACTAAACCGTCAGTCAAACGGGAAAAAATCTTGTTAGTATAATGCAATTTTAGACTCTAGGCAGAGACAAAAAGAAGTATGGAGCGTCAAGATATTTTAACAGTTTAAATCCGCCCGAAAAGAAGACGGCGCAAATTTGAATCTTAGGAAACACCCATGTCGAGATAGAATTGAAATTTAACATTCTATCACTGGGGTTGCAACAAGAATTCTAAGCAGCATCTTTTCTTTAGCTCCTAAGAAACACTTATATATTTGGCCCTAAGAATTTTAAATTTTAATTTTGCAAATTTGAGATGAACCTCAGTTACATCACTCAATTTCTTCATAAAGCAGAGCATTTCAAATGTAGAACAACAGCAGCATAGGGTCAGAGTAGTAGACGAGAATAAGGAGACAGAACACAGAGCACACATACCGGGACCATGAAGATGATGCGAACGATGTAGCGCTGGTAAGTCGGCTCCGTATAGTTCAAGAGATGCCTGTAAATATGAAGCACCGCGAGCACGATGGCGCCGACCGTACATGGGAAGGCGATGATGATGAAAAGAACAGGCGCCATCGAAGAAGGAGGAGAACGCAAGGAGACAATACGAGCAACCGAGACAACACTCCACCTGATGCGCAAGCATCAAAAATTTTTTTCGCCAAATCAAACACACAAGCGCGTGAGAACAATTCAAAGCAACTCAATCAAACACCAACCTTCGAGGGGCTGCAACGGGGATCTACTTATCTTCTCAACGCCAACCCGCCGACCTCTCTCCGGCCCGTCCCATGGATCACGATTGCGGGGCGCACCGGAGGAGCGCAGAGGGAAAACCCTAAATCGCGACAACGAGAAGTAAACCCCCGGTTACCGACTTCGTCCCGTCCAACCGTCCGACGAGGGGCGAAGAGAGGGCGAAGGACGGCCGATCTCGGTGCCACCGGAGACCAAACCTGTAGGGCAAGAGCAGCAGCACGTTTTGCGGCGGCGACGGTGGCGACGGAGGAGGAGGCGCCGGCGGCGATCGACGGGAAGGGTAGAGTAAGAAGCAGCTGACGGTGGGAGGAGAAGAATGGGAACGAAGGAGAAAGAAAGGGGTGAAAGTGGAATTGGGATAATGACGAAGACGGCGGTTTGAACTGGGACAAGAAACGGAACGGTAAAATGGGGCCGTAACAGAACAAAATTTGGGGGGCAAAAGGGAAAGTTATGTAGGAAGAAGAGCAGGAGAAGAAATAAAAGGCAACAAAATTAAAAGAAATGGCAGAATGGGAAAAAAATTGAAAATTAGTTATGTGATGTCACATAATTAATAGTAAAGGGGGTTCAAATTATTATGAAACCTTTATTAAAATTAAAATATCATAATTCTTTTTTCTTGAAATAAAATTCTAATGTTGCATTGGCAACCAAAGAAAAATCAAATTCAGAGTTTATCAAAATGAATACAGAGATGATGAAGTCAAAATAAAATAAAATAATTTTGTATTTTTAAGTGGCCAACTTGAAATTTGATCTTGTCTTATTCGGAATTGGACACACTAATCAGATAAACCGGTCACGGATAATACACTTTATCAGCATTAATATTTCTTTCAAGTTGAACGTCCTGAACTGCTTTTTTGCACTGAAATAATTACATTATGATCCGACGGTTATGTTTGGCATTTTTTTATATTGTAATATATGTATATCGTATATCATATATATTATATTATACAAAAAATAAATGTGTAGTGTATTTATAAAAAAAATAATTTATAAAATTTATGTATAAACGAACAATGATCATTTTTTTTAATTTAAAAAATAACATTACTTTTTAGTGCGCTACACGCACTACATTAAGATATGCTACATTAAAAATATCCTCTTATAATAATAATAATAATAATAATAATAATAATAATAATAATAATAATAATAATAATAATAATAATAATAATAATAATAATAATAATAATAATAATAATAATAATAATTTTAGACTAGCCTATTTTAAACTAATTTGGCTTAGCCTATTTATAAATAGAATGTTAGTCTAATAGTTTTTTTTTTTTGAAAAGATGTTAGTCTAATAGTTAATATAGTAATTAAAATATCAACTCAAGTTATGATATTATTTTGCTTATAGAATTTATTTTATTATTTTTTTTATTTTATAATTGTGTTTAATAAGCTAAGAAGTCAGGTTTGAACATTAAGAAATAACATAAGAATGACTTATTTAATATTTTTTTCTATACTGCAACAGTTTTCATTGAAAATTTTCAAAATTATAACTAACAAAATATTCCAAAGATGTTTCACACATTTTAGTTTCACTTGCAAAGTTCAATTTCGTGGTTCTTACCTAGTAATCAAACAATATATATAAAAATATATATATCAATTAATTTTAGGTATCCCTCATCATTTGTTAGTTCATTTTTCTTTTACTTATAGAATGGTCTGGTCATACGCGTAAGCTTCTGGATGTGGTTTTTCCAGAGTGTATGAATGTTATTTTGTACCTAATAATATGTTGCATTTTTTTAGAAAAAAAAACTAAATTGTTGGAAGGTTGACATCATATGGCACCACCATGTGACAGTACCAAGTTGTCCATTTCTTGAGCCAAATCATGAGATGTGATCCAAGTTTTATTTTATTTTATTTTATTTAAGTAACGCGGTGGCTTTTCAATTTAAGCTTGGAATCTACAAACTTGACTTCTTTTTAAAAAAAAATGGAGATCATTGTTTTTATTAAATTAGTTCTCTATCAATCATAGTTTTTAGACTATTAAAGAAAAACAAAATTTTTAGTACGAGTAAAGATTTATGATTTGGATATTATATAAATTGAGATGTGTTATTAATAATTTTAAAGTTGAAACTAATAAAGGGATAAAATCTTTATATTTATATTTTTAATAATTTTCATTTTTCTTTTAGTATTTTATAATCGGTTGAGTGTGTTCCTTTCTCTGGGAAAAAATGTGTTTCGCCAAGACACTTTCTTTATGGTTTAATCATCTATATAATTTAACATATTTTTTAATCAAACAAAGGGTGATATATTATTTAAAAATAGATAATTGAATTTGATAAAAGGAACTAATGCACGGCTCATTTTTTTCATATTTGGAATAATATAAAATTTCTTATAATTGGTGCCATTTTTTTTTGTTTTAGATAGATCATTAGGATGATTGGTCCCACAGAAGGAATTGAATCATTATCAATTATAAATATGAATATATATGGAAATGTCGATTTCACCTCCTATATAATTTCGAATCTCATGAATGTTTTTAGCACGTTTCCAATTAAAATAATAAGTAGAATGTTGATGCATATTTATTTATAAAAGAAATATTTTATGTTAGTGCACAAACATTTTATAATCTACACAATATTATAGAATTATGCTATAATTTCCACAGTTGCACAAATATTTTATCTATAAAAAAATATAAATTACACAAATTAAAAAATGTGATAAGAAAAGAATAACATTGCATTTTATGAGCCATTATCCTAATTAAAATTAATTTTAATATAATTAATTTAATTAAGATTGTAGATCTAAAATTTGATGATTCGGATATAAAATGTAGCCTAAACGAATGCTACATTTTCATTGAACTATTCTTATTCTTAAAAGAATAAAGAGGAGGACCCTGTTTGGTTGTAGAATAAGTAGAATAGAGATTTATTCTATCTTATACTACCGAATATGATAATTTGCATACAAAATAATGAAGGATAATTTTTTCATTAATAAGAAAGATATTTTAAAGTAGTATTTTTTTTAGAGATAAAACAATTTCACTTTTTTTTAGAATTACTTATTCTTGACTCAAACCCCAATATAATAATTAATTTATTAAAATAAATATGTTTATTCTTTGAATAACTATTCCTTAAACAATAGCGCCTTAGTTAATATAACATTTTTTGGGTCATTGTCTTTTAAAACGATCGCTCAGTCTAAACCATATTATCTAGTGAAAAATTACTATCAATGATTCAAAATTTGATGGTCCAAGTAAGTTATTATCTTATGTTTATTTAAACCACTACTACACCATCAGCTAACTGATTTAGACACTTCTACTTAATTTGTTAGTCAAATTACTAAACAAAATAATTACTATAGTGAATTCTTTGTTTGTGAAAAAAATGTATATCTTTCAAACAGAATCATTTTAAAACAAATGATAATCCTTCGATTTTATTGTAAAAACATTATAAGATATTAATAAGTTTACATGATTCTATAAACATTAGCAAGTCAATAATAAATCTCATATTTGTTGAGCCGGGAAATAAAAGAAAAAAAATCCTTTACGGGCCTCGTTGCGGCCCAAATAAATGAGCCCATTAGATTGGAAATATCGAGAAAGCCTCTACATATAAATATACATGTCGAATTCATTCATATGTATATATATATATATATATATATCGAGCTCCTCATCCATCTGTTCGACAGAATTCCTAAACCCCATTACATATCTATCCATAAAACGGGGCGGAAGAGGCAACGAGGTGGAGGTTTGTAAGGCCATACACTTCACCAGCACGCCTTATCAAATCCTTCCCTTCTCCCTCCATTCCCTCCTCCTCCTCCTCCTCCTCCTCCTCCTCCTTCTCTCCTTCCGCCGCCGCGCGCCGTCGAGAGAGGGAGACGTAGCCCGGAGAGCTGACCATGGCGTCCATCATTGGCGTGTCGTCACTGTTCAATGGGGCGCCGTCCCTCGAGCTCTCGAGAAGGCTCGCCCCCGCTCACTCTTTGCCTGCGTCGGCGTCCGACAAGGTCCACCACCACTCCTCCTCCTGCTCACTCAAAGTTTCCGCCGGGAGCTATAACGGCTCCTGCTGCTGCGCCCCCCTGCGGAGCTTGCGGCCGGTGAGCCAACTCGTTCCTCGTGCTGTCGCATCGCCCAACTCTGTCATCAGCGAGGAGGCGTTCAAGGGGCTTCGTGGCCTCGAGGTGGAAGGCGATGACGATTATGCTTATGACTCCGTGGAGGATGAGGATGAGGATGAGGAGGTAGAGGAGGAGGACGAGCGCGCAGTTGAGGACAACGACGAACTCGCCATCGCCAACTTGGGGCTGCCGGAGGAGCTGGTCGAATCCCTCCAGAAGCGCGGGATTACTCATCTTTTCCCTATTCAGGTGGAAGTCGAGTCCTTTTTTGCCCCTTCTCAAGCTCCTTTAACTTCGTTATATAATAAATTAGACTTGGGATTTTAGCTTTTATCTGCCATAGGATTTCATTTGGCTCTTCTTGTTCTTAGGTTCCCAACTTTGCACTAAGTTAGGAATGAATATAGATAGCATAATGAACTTCCACCAGATGCCTATGCACTTCTTATCAGATAGCCTAAGCTCTTGTTGAGTTGGCTCTGCCCGGCATTATGGCTTAGGTGCTTTATTTGCTGCTCACATGACAAGCTTGATTATTTTCCTCAGAGGGCTGTCTTGGTTCCTGCTCTTGAAGGACGGGATCTGATTGCACGCGCGAAGACTGGGACTGGGAAGACACTGGCCTTTGGAATTCCCATCATCAAGCGACTCACTGAAGCTGATGAGGGACGAAAAATATTGAGGTCTGAGTTTCAGCTTTTCTTGTAACTTCCAATGAAGGTTGTTATTTGTGATGTCTTAGCCATTTTGAATCTTTGTTGACATTCCTATTATTGTTCCTGCATAGGCGGTCTGGTCGTCGCCCTCGAGTTCTTGTTCTTGCCCCTACCAGAGAATTGGCCAGGCAAGTGGAGAAGGAAATAAAGGAATCTGCACCTTACCTCAGCACAGTCTGTGTCTATGGAGGAGTTTCCTACAATATTCAGCAAAATGCGCTTGCTCGTGGTGTTGATGTGGTTGTAGGAACTCCTGGTCGCATTATTGACCTTATCAATAATGAAAGCCTTAAGCTTGGAGAAGTCCAGTATTTGGTTCTTGATGAAGCTGATCAAATGCTTGCCGTTGGATTTGAAGAAGATGTTGAAACAATACTGGAAAAATTGCCATCAGAACGCCAAAATATGCTATTTTCTGCCACAATGCCTGGCTGGGTGAAGAAGTTGGCCAGAAAATACTTGAATGATCCTCTAAATATCGATTTGGTATTTTTTTCTACTTTTGTTTTATTATTAGTTTCTTTTTGTGCATACAGGAGAGAAGAAAAATGTCTACTTTGCAAGCTTCATTTTGCATCATCTAATATTTTCTGTTTCAGAAATTTACTCAAAGTTTGTTCATTTAGCTTAGCTACATCAACATGGCTGTCCTTGTGCTTACATTACTTTTCCATGTAGGTTGGTGATCAAGATGAAAAGTTAGCGGAAGGAATTAAGCTTTACGCAATACCTACAACATCGACTTCGAAGCGCACGATCCTTAGTGACTTAATCACGGTTTGTCTGATAATCTTTAGGAAAACATATTGTTCTTTTATTGCGTCCAATTTCCATATGAAATTTATTGTCTCACCCAAGTATTGCAAACCTACCTGTGCATGTCTTAAGGAAAGATTTGCTATTGACTATGCACTAATGCACCCAAGCTTACCTTTCTACACTATAACTTGACTAAATTTCCATTGATTTAATTTGCTCCAATAAGTTCTTCATTAAAAAGTTTGTTCGTGATGGTTTAGAAGAGTTTTCTTAGTTAACTAATTGTCTAATTTATGGAGATCATAGAACTCTCACTTGTGCTAATTGGTTTCAAATTATTTTCGTGTACTTTTATATAGAAAGGAACTTTCTTGGTTTCATGTTTGTCTTCACTTGCAAGACTTACAAAGTTTATGATATAAGTTTATAAGAAAGCTGTATGATGTTTCTCCTACATGTTTCTTGTTTTCAGGTTCATGCTAAGGGTGGTAAGACCATCGTATTCACTCAGACAAAACGAGACGCCGATGAAGTGTCAATGGCCTTAACTAATAGTATAGCATCTGAAGCACTACATGGTGATATATCCCAGCATCAGCGAGAAAGAACATTAAATGGTTTTCGTCAAGGAAAGTTCATGGTGCTTGTTGCAACTGATGTAGCTGCTCGTGGTCTTGATATACCAAATGTTGATCTGGTGTGTTGTTAGTTTACTTTTATTTGTCTATATTATAGTGCTTTTGTTATGTTGCTAGTAGGTAATGTTAAAGATTCCTTCTTCCTTGTGCATACTTTAAATATCATGTGCATGGAGATTGTTATACTGATTTTGCATAAAGCAACATCCATGAGCAGGGTAACTACCACTGCAAGATATCACATCTTTCTGTAGATGTAGTTTCTAGTAATCATAATGATCCAACATATAGGTTGATGTTCTATGCCTTGAAATAATCTTTTTTATTTATGTACTAGGACCATGGGCCTCCCTTGTAACTGGAAAAAGGAATATGTTTTTTTTCTTCTGGTATCTGTGCACATAGAACTGCTTGTCAAGATCAGTGGCTGCATATTTCGGAAACTTAACTCAAGTTTCTTCTGTTGGATGACTTGCTTCCTTTTCCTTTCTTGTTGGATATAGTATGATTTTATAGTTTTCTGTAGAAGGATGCATAAATTAGTTGGAGTCAGTGACCTATTTCTGAAATGTGCAATGTTGTCAGAACCGAACCGGACGTCGACCCGGAGGAGCCTCCGGGTTAGGTTTAACCGGTTGAACCGATTAAACCGGATGGTCGGACCGGATACTATTAAAAAATATTAAATTAAAATATAATTTATTATTTAGATAAAAGAGTCATAAATAAGTGATTAAATATGAACAAAAATTAAATTTATTTTCAAAAGTTATGATTAATTAACATTTTATTTGATACAAAAATTATTAATAAAAATATATCTTAAATAATTATTTATTAAAACACAGATATCAAGTAAAGAATTCTTTTATAATTAAAAAGAAAAAGAAATAAAATTTAATTTAAAAGACTTCTAACTATAGTTTTTTTCATGGCCCATTTATCTCCAAAGTCCACTCTCTCTTTTCAGCCCAATTTTTTTTTTCTTTTTTTTTTTGCTTGAACCGGCCGGTTCATTGAAAATGGCCGGTTCAAGCGGTCCGACCACTATTTTTCCGGTTCTTGACCGGTTTTGACCGGTCCAACACCTTATCCGGTTTTTGCATCGAACCAGGACCGGCTAGGCCCCGGTCGACGGTCGAACCGGTCGAACCGGCCGGTCCGGTCCGGTTCTGACAACACTGGAAATGTGTTATAAAATTGGGATGATTATCACTCTCAAAACAGAATAAAAGTAGGTGGATGATCATTGTACCATTGTATTGTTTTATTGCTTCCAAAAGACTAGACTAATATAAAGAACTCATTTGCACTGAATGCAATTTGTTGTAACAACATGATAGTTTATATGTCACACACAATTGTTGAACTAAAATAAACACAAATAGGTTAACTTTGAGAGGATAAATATACTCTTTACAATTAAGGGAATGGGAGAAGGGGGAATGGGGTGTCTGAATTAGTTACAGCATCAACTTCGAGTACAAAGACATAAACTCGAGCCATTCTATCAGCTGGGTAAACATTTATAGTCTATGGCCTTTGATGTGGAATCTTTTTGCTTTCCTATTGGCCATTAAATGAAGGCTTAGTTTCCTATAAAGTTTATTGTACTGTTCCTTTCACATTGGTGATTCCTTAAATTTCTCAGTATGATTTATTAATGTGATCTTGATCATTTTCTTTCTTTTTTGAAAGTGATATTGTTCATTCAGCTTTTGTGCTTGCTATTTTTTCCACAGATAGTCCATTATGAGTTGCCAAATGACCCAGAAACTTTTGTTCATCGCTCCGGCCGCACTGGACGTGCTGGAAAAGAAGGCAATGCCATCTTAATGTTCACTAGCAGCCAGCGAAGGACAGTTAAGTCTCTTGAGCGTGATGTGGGATGCAAGTTTGAGTTTATAAGCCCGCCACAGATGCAAGAGGTGTTGGAATCATCAGCAGAACAAGTGGTTGCTACTCTGCAGGGTGTGCATCCTGAGTCAATAGAGTACTTTCTGCCAACTGCTCAAAAAATGACAGATGAACTAGGAACAAGTGCCCTTGCTGCTGCTCTGGCTCATCTTAGTGGATTTTCTCAACCTCCTTCATCTCGTTCTCTCATCAGTCATGAGCAGGTGAAAATGAAAGAAATCTTGGTTTATACGTGCTTGCCATGACATTGGAAAGACATCTGGAAGTATATCCTGTTATTTGTTCATTATAAAGTCCATGTTTCACATTTTATATATTTTTTAACTGCTTAGGAATTATTCTAGAATCACATTCTTAGTATATGGACCATACTAGGAAAGCTCTCCATCCTGTATGGGCACTATGTCTGATGCATCTAAATGGTCTTTTTGCATCTTGAATTCCCTTTCTCTTCAGATATTTTTATTTGGGAAGCTTTTCTCTTCAGATATTTTTAGATTCCTTTTCTGTAATATGCAGGGATGGGTGACATTAAAATTAATACGCGAACCTGGGTATTCAAGAGGATTCTTCTCTCCAAGATCTGTGACTGGATTCCTTTCTGATGTTTATCGTGCAGCAGCTGACGAAGTTGGCAAAATATACTTGGTCGCGGATGAACGGGTATCTGTTCTTTATTCTTCGAACACATATCTTTTGTGTTATTTAAAAAAAACATATCTTTTGTGTTGCAACATGTTTGGAACAGCTATGATCCTTCACACTTTCCATGTTCGTGGATTTATTATTAACATCATGAACGAATTTTTTTAATCAGATATTGATATTGTTTGCATGGTCTATGATATGGTTCTTTCCATCAAAATGACTGTTGTCTGAGTTATTAAAAAAAACTAAAGAAAGCTTTTTTGATGTATTGATCTATTTGCGTTTTACATTTCCTTCATAATCAATATTCTTAACCAGCATAAGTTGTTGCAAGCAAAAGAGCTTGCCATTTTATGATTTCTGTTTCCCTCTGTTTTTATTTGTGCCTTCCTGCTTGCTAATTTTGTTCATATTTTGCCTTCTTTAAATATGGTAGAAAATGTGAATAACTGTATAAACTTTCCTCTTACCCTGCGTTCTAGTTGTACCTGTATAAGCTTAGACTAGATCTATATTTGTTATTGAAATAGTTGAAGTCAGGTGAGTGCAAATTTCATGTAGTTCAAACCATTGAAATAACCAACAAGTCAGGTGAGTACTATAGCTTGAAAAAGGTTTCTTCTGTTTAAGTTTATAGACAATTGACTTAACGGCTTTTAGCAAATCTATTTGCAGTTTACAATTTCCCCCAACACCTTTAATCTTCACATGTGTAATAATCAGACCTCTTTATCATTTTGCATATGTAATAATCAGGCTCGTTGATCATCTCAGGTTCAAGCAGCAGTTTTTGATTTACCTGAGGAAATTGCAAAACAACTACTAAGCATGGAGTTGCCTCCAGGAAATTCCTTATCCAAGATCACAAAGGTATTGCTATTTTCATTCCGAGTATATTTCTACACTCAAACTTTGAACTCATCTTAGGAACTTTTCCATTTGTTGCAAGATTATAATTCAAAGTGTAAACAATATCTGTTACAACTTTCTAAAGCTTCAAGCTGTCTGCAAATTTCAGAAGTATCCACAATGCTGATATTTATTACGTATCACTCAATTGGATGTCTTTCGGTCATTGTGCAGTCAACAGGAAATCTACATATCTGCAATTTATGCAACCATTTAAAGTTTAAAGAGCTTCCATTATGATGATTTATAATATTAGAATCTGATATTCTAATCCTATCAAAGTAGCTCAGATAGTTAACCTACAATTTTTTCTGCAGCTTCCTGCACTTCAAGATGATGGTCCTTCTAGTGATAATTATGGACGATTTTCAAATCGAGAAAGGGGCCCCAGAGGCGGTTCTCGAGAACGAGGTCAGTGGGGATCTAGAAATTGGGGTGGCCGGGATTCTGACAGTGATGATGGATTCCGACGTGGGGGTCGTAGCTACAGAACTGACAACAGCTGGTCCAGATCATCTAGAAGGAGCGAAGATGATTGGCTAATTCGTGGGAGAAGATCTGGTCGTCCGTCCTCCTTTGGGAGCAGGGAAAGGTAATATTACTTCAGATCAACAGTGTTTAACAAATGTCTAAAAGTAAAATGAGATCTTGCTTTGAAGTTTGATAGTTTTCAATCCATTTGACCTCTTTTCTGTCATTTGGTGTAAGACAGTAGAGACTAGCTTTTGACTCTGAAGCCAACTCTTCAGTAGGTGTCATCGATTTTGTTGCTTATAATTTCTGGTTAGAAAGTTGTTTATGTTGTTTATTGGAGTTGGTTTTCTTCGTAAAAAAATAATTTTCTTGATATTTTATACGGTTAATTTACCAGTGTACATGTACATGTAATAAATACTTGCATTTGTTTTCAGCGACAGAAATAATGCTTTAATTTAGCATAATATAAACACTATAGTGATGGTTTCTCATGACTTGCATATACCGGGGATGTGACTGATTGTCTAGCAGCTTGTCTGTGAAAACAACATGCATTTGCTCCATTGAGATTTGAGTTATAATTTTTTAAGTGTCTCGACAGGGTATCTATCTGCCAAGTTTTCTTGATGCCCAGGTGCTATATATGAGCCCCAGGAACTTGATTTATTTTAACACCTTAGTAGCTATGATTATGAATGCGGTGCTTGAGGTTCTTTAGGTACCAAATAATGATAACATACTCGTCTATTTGTATCTGCAAATATGTAAAAATTCGTTCGAGTCAAATTGTTCCTCAGAAGTCTTCTGATGAAATACGTTTTATGAATTTGCATGTATACTGGCTTAATGTCTTATGATTCTGGTGATTATTTCTTCGCAACAGAAAGTTCCTCAGATTGCCTTGTCTAATGTTCGCAGGAGCTTTGGGGGTGCGTGCTTCAATTGTGGCAAATCTGGTCACCGAGCATCAGACTGTCCGAACAAGTAGTTTTTTTCCGCATTAGAGCTTTTCTGGATATGCTGACATAGAATCTTTGAGGAGCTTCTGGTGTTGACTACTTGAGCAAATAGCCATGCACTCTGCTCCCGGGAGACCTCACCTTCCGCCATGCAAAAGTCGAAGTGTGTCCTATATTTAATGCAGAGGGAGGTTACACCATACAATTTATTGCATATGACCACCCTGGAAAGGGACACAACAGTTAGTTCAGATTAGTTCGATAATGTTTTTGTTTTAGAGTTTTCGTTCAGTAAAAGGGGCTTCCTATATGTCGATAGTTCCTGTTTAGTTTCAATAACCAGCATAAAGGCTTATTCAGACTTTGCAGGTATCCAACTACGGATATATGTATGCACATTTTGTTTATGGTTTTCTCATCATATGATTTTAGTGTATGCGAATAATTTAAGATCAAAGTTTCTCCACTGGCTTCTTGTCCATGCTCGGTTGTAGGTATATTTTCCTTCCCTGTTTGCAGTTGCCCCTGTCATTTACATTCATTTTCAAATATTCATCAATGAAATTCTTTTCTTCTCCGTGTTTAGAATGAGAGTTTGAGTTCATGTTTCGAAGTGTAAATTTATGAGTTATCTGGAGGTCACTAAGATCCATACAATAGCATTCAAAATGTAATCAAACACCAATCTGCCTACCTGAAGTCGCAACAATATGTTTGACAGAAATCATATGGCGTCTCTGGATTTTGTGGTTCTAGCTGTCAGCTATGTTAAACACAATAGAAAACTAAATTTTTATAATGCATTGCTGTTGAAATGTATTTTCAGCGAAATAAGTGAAAGTCCAAATAACTCGAACATGCTACAATCTTAATTTTCACATTTGTTGTCTTAATTATCTCCTAATCTTAATTTATATTTACATCTCCCCCATAAGTTTTCTTTCCTCCACCATCTTCAGACATGTTATTATTAGTTTATAAGCATTTTTGTTGATGACGATGCCGACATCATTCTGTCCTTTGCATCACAGAACAGATTTTAAAAAAGTTATTAGAACTTAAAGATTTTTAAAAAACGGTTTTTAAATTATATCAGGGGCCGAGTTTCACGCCACAACCCTTTATTCTCTTTCTCCTTAACGTAGTTTTACTGTTTTTTTATTTAAATTTAATGGGTTTCTCCTACCTTTTGAATAGTTGAAATCAAAATTTATGACGTCTAGCCTAGACCGCCTCCCCCCACAAGGTACATTTCACGCTTATGGGCCATTATAACTATCCAAGAAGACACTCGAAACTTGAAGAAGATTGTAACGAACCTATCTTGATTTTTTTATCATACCTATAACTAAAAAACTTTCTTGTGATTAGAGGTTCATTCAGGTATGAAAATCCAATCTTGAAATAGCATTCCACTTGGTCGGATTTGTTCTAATAGATCGAAAGAGTAAGAATGGAAAGTCATCGAACTCTCACATTGACCGTTCGATTTTCAATTCAATTATAAAAAAAGAGGATTTGATTAAATATCAAGGATCAAAAGAATAGTCAGAAATATCAAACGAAAAGAGATCATTTTTTTTCATTCTAGAAGAAGTCCTACTACTAAACTCAACAAATTTTATGAAGGTGGAGAATGAAAAATCAATAGAATGTTGATTTTAGGGCATTTTGCGATTTAGGATTTCAAATTGTCCAGTGGAATCCTTCATCGCTTCGTCCATGAGCGATAGAGGATGAAATGATGTGACGTACTACGATCACGTACTTATGAATTTCTTCTGTTAAATCCTCATTAATGGTCGAGTCTATCCCCCTGTTTTGAAAGAATATATGATTACAGTTAGTGATAGTGATTGAGCTTTCACAGGAGAATCAAGACGCACGAGTTCTCAATCAAAACATCAGTTTGGTTAGTTCTGAAAGTTAGGTGAAAATATCGCATTTGTCTGAGAGATCAATGTAGACTCATAAAAGCGGACGACATTGTTCACTGAGCGGTCATTTAGGAGCCTTAGTTGGTGATCCGGGCTATCCCAACAAGTCATAAGCTAAACGCAGCTACTAGTCCATGTCATTGAAAGTCAGACCATAGCAGGCAGTCTTTCGGCCGGATCCCCCTTAAAATCGTACGTGCCATTCGAGGTGGTTCAGTCCCTAAAATCTAAAAATGTCCTATATCTCATTTTATAGCCTCCTATATCCTATAATAGCACTTAGATATTATTATATATAATAATAAACTATAATAAAATAATATAATAATAAACTATAACACAATAATATAATAATAAACACTATTTTATAATAAACATTATTTTTTAGGAGAAACTATCGATCGATCACCTTGTGAAGATCTATCTTCACGCATAGTTTAGCTGCCTAATCTCAATCGTAGATGGTAAACTAAAAATATATATAAATATAAAATAAACTATTTTCTTAAATCATATATTTTAAATCGAACAGTCTAAAAGAGATATTCACATGTAATAAACTTTCTTTTATATTTTGTAGCATCCTATATACTAATCTAGTTTGAGACAAAGCATTTATCATAGATAAATTCGAGTTTACTAATTTCAATTTATGATCCAAAGCTCCCTTCTATCAACGGCAATTGGTGTAGTTGCATTATTTTGGTTGCACTTGTATGATACCGAAAAGGAGGAAAGAATTTGGCAATAACATGGATTGTTAGTAGAAGCAAATTTAAATTGGAGAATAACATAAATATAAACTAGAGTTGGATAAGAATACAAATATATAAAACATAAAAATTTAAGATGAAAAATGTCAAATATTAAGCCGGATGTAGGAAGGTAAACATCTTACTGTCAAACAAGCATACATTCAAATAATTCATACTTGCAATTAATATTTTTTTTCAATAGGTTATTTTTACAAAAAGCAACAAAAATTTTAATAGTAGCATTAAGAAACAACAATAAATTTTTTTTGTAATGCTACTATTAGAATTTTTGTTATTTTATGTAAAAAAGTCATCTATTGAAAAAAATATATTGGGTTAAATGATAAGGAGCTCTCCTCTCTGTTTAAAAGAGGTTTCGAGTTTGAGCCCTTCTGTAATTTTTTTATTGAAAGTTTCATCCATCATAATCAGGTGTCCGACCCTGAGCAACATTAGCCGGGTGCTAGTAGCGGCAACCGAAAAAAATAAACAACAATAAATTAATTTTTGACATGGTGTTGGGCTTGGGCCTTCTTGCTACCTTAAGTAGGCCCAGTTTTGAGAGGATAACGATCCATGACGGCGGCCTCGTGTGCGTAATCGCATCCATTCCCACTCTCCACCTTCTTTTTAGGATAAGCGAGCAAAGCAGAGCAGAAGCAGTAAAGAGAGAAGAAAGAGGAAGGACAACAATGGCGGTCTCAGCGCTGGTGAGCGGCTCTGCTCGCTGCATCCCTTCGTCGTCTTCGTCCCCGTCTCCTCCTTCTCCATCTCCGTCCACCAAATTGTCTCTCCTGACTCGCCCCATCCTCCTCTCTTTCTCCGCTTCCTCCTCCTCCTCTTCCTTCTGCGGCTCTCGTCTTTCGCTCACCCCTCCGCGCGGCCGCCTGCAAAACGGACGGCGCGGGGCGTCGACGGTGGTCATGAGCATGGAGGCGGGAGTCGGGGTGATGGGGACCAAGCTCGGCATGATGTCCTACTTCGAGCCCGAGGGCACCGTCGTCCCCGTCACCGTCGTCGGCTTCCGCGAGGGGAACATCGTCACCCAGGTCAAGACCGAGGCCACCGACGGCTACGACGCCGTCCAGGTCGGCTACCGCCGGATTCGCGACCGCAAGCTCAACAAGCCCGAGATGGGACACCTGGAGAAGGCCGGCGTCATCCCCCTGCGCCACCTGCAGGAGTTCCGCCTCCAGTCCGTCGACAGCTTCGAGCCCGGACAGAAGCTCGTCCTCGAGGACCTCTTTAAGGAGGGCGACCTCGTCGACGTCTCCGGGAATTCCATCGGCAAAGGCTTCCAAGGTCTGTCATTTGTTTGTTTATTTGCTTGTTTGAGGACAATGCAGTATCTCCGTGGTGCTAAGAACTTCCCTTGAAGGTGGTGGAGAGATCATAAATTAGTTCAATTCAAGAGAACATCGTTGTTTCTAAAAGATCTAGATTATGTGTAGTTAATTTGAAACCCTTACCAGTAAAATTAGTGAAATCATGATAGCACATGTTAGGATTATTTAAAATGTAAAGCTATGTCTTCACTGTATTGGTCTTTTTAGTTTGAATGCCCTTAACCTATCAGTTCTAGGATCATTTGTTCATCAGTAATCTCTTATCAGCAGTATAAAGCTCTAATGCCCTTAAACTCCTACCATTTTTAGGATCCAGAGGACTGAGATAATTCAATCTCTAAAGACAAGCATGGAACATTTATCATTATTGTTTAGGTTATCATACTCTTCTCAAGTTTTACTACAAGACATTTTGTTCTCTTAAAGGCATTCATGGAAAGATAACTTTTTTGGTGTGGGTGTGTGGGGATGGGAGGATAATAGAAAGATACATTTGTTGCTTTTGTCATCGGCATATCACTTGCAATGTTGTTAAAAGAGGATGGTTATCGATCCATAAACCTACTGTGCATGTAACTCCTGTTCTTGTTCGCATTCCTAATACCATCAAACTTTGTTGTGAAAAAAATGGTTGTGAATGAAGAACGTTAGAGGTGATTCATTCTGTTTCCTGAATATGCAAATACATGTCTTCTAAGGATTTTGGATGGCACCATAAACTTCAGCAAAACTATGGGAACACATAGACAATCCTACAATAGCTATGCTACAGGCCAGTAGCTATGTCTGAACTCCAGATTGTACAATAACTATATGTGATATGTAGATTCATTGATTAGTAAAAAAGCATGGCTATCAATTCATGAACTTACTGTCCATGTTAAACTACATATTTTTTTATAGTTGATACTAAGATGTATACAGACAGCATTTGGATAAACTTGCAAAGAGCAAACTTTGTTGTGGAAAAATGACTATGAATATACCATTTAAAGGTGATAATCCTTGAATATTCAAGTTTCAGTCTTCTTAGGATTTTGGATGCCACCTTAAACCTCAGCTAGAAAGAATTGGAACTTTAAAGTTTGCATTTTCTGCAATGTAACAAATAGCTATACCACAAGAATAATTCTCTGCACTCTGGATAACATAGAATAACCATATGTGAATTAAACAAGAATACGTTTCAATCTGCTCTTCCCTCTCAAAAAAAAAGAAAGAATCAATCTGCTCTCAAAAAAATGAAAAAGAAAATACTCATCAGTCTGAAGTTTCCTTTTTTTTTTCTTTTTCAGGTGGAATCAAAAGGCATAATTTCCGGCGTGGACTGATGACACACGGTTCTAAGAGTCACAGACAATTAGGTTCCATTGGTGCCGGAACGACTCCTGGACGTGTCTACAAGGGGAAGAAAATGCCTGGAAGGATGGGCGGAACCAAAACAAAAATCAGAAAGTTGAAAATTGTCAAGATAGACACTGAACTGAGAGTAGTCATGATAAAGGGTGCAGTACCTGGAAAGCCTGGCAATCTTCTCCGGATAACTCCTGCCAAGATTGTTGGGAAGAACATACCCAAGAGTTAGCTGTTGATTTGATCTTCAAAGTTGTTAATTCGGTCATGTTACTTGTAATTTTTGTTGTTATTTGTTAATCATCCTCGACTGTCTTTGTTGATTTGATGCTGAACTATGATTAGCAAGTTTGTCATTTCTATCTGTAAAAGGGTGTAACAAAACTTAAATGCATGATGTTTCCTGTGACGTTGTAAGCTTTCCAAATAAAGTGAGAAAACAAAGATACTGGAGTTTCCCAAGAAAAAAAGAACACTTAGTATTGACACAGCTGATGCGTTCGCAAAGTTTCATTTTATCTAATGATACATAGAGTAGGTGTCCACATGCAGAACAACCAGGTACAGCTTTTCAACCAAATACAATTAAATTACAGAAAATTGCAAACAAACTTGAGCTAAAGCGCTGCAAGTTTTTCAAGATGGCGGTGATGCATTAGGCACGTCTGATTACGATGTACATCCTTTTATAACAACACAGTGCACGCTGAAATGGAACTTCAGATCAGGACATTCCAGCAAGAACGCAGTTATGGCCTTAGTTATGGGCCACTGCAGCATCAAGTTCATGCACGCCCGACTCTGCCACTAAACTCTCAACAGAAATCTCACGGACATCACAACAAATTCCGATATCAGATGCATACCCGTCTATAGTGTACATGCTGAAGGCAACAAAAACACATCCACCTGCACTGGCTGTTAGAGAGCCAAGAGAAGATATAAATTAGCTGAAGATATAATAGCATTAGCTGCAGCTTTCAAAGATGACAGTTGCCCGCTACGTCCAACGCCGAATGAAGTAACCACAAGGAGACCCGTTTTGCAATATATTGCAAAGTCCTCACAGTTGTTCCGAAATATATTGTACGCCCCAAATCCATTTTTAAGAAGGTATCTAGCCCTGTGCAGTACAACCTCGGGGAGATCTGATTTAGCAAGTGTACAGGTTCCACCCCGGGCTTGGGCGATGAAGAAGATTGATGACACTGAATAGCAGAATAAATAAAGATTGCCTCCTGCAAGAAAGCAATCAAGACAAGAAATAATAACACCATGGAGGTTGCTCTGATAACCGCATGTCTCGCAAACCCTATCAAGATTAGCAGGCGAGGAACTTGCTAAGACATAGTCCAAGAAAGTTCCTATTCCAGTCTCCCGACCTGCTCCACGTGTAAAGTGAATGACCATCCCATCTCCCACGTAGATCCCTGAAAAGAAAAGAAACAGGCAAAAGGTGTTGCTCAGCAACACAATTCTCTTGTCAGGAAAAGGAAAAAAGAAACATACATGATCCTCAGGAAAGTTAACCATCTGAAAATTTAGTAATTGCAGTCAGCATGCACTTGTAGGAATACAAAAATGATGGTAAAAGTAACCGAGAGTGTAATATTATTACACTACTTTGCACAACTAGTTTTGAATATCTGGACCGTTGCAGAATATACTGCAAAACATTGTTTCTAGATATTTGAGTTGTATATTTCCTGGAACATCTTGCTTGACAGTTTGAAATTTCAAAACAGGAATTATCGTTAATTTTGCATTCTCCCTATTGTTCCATACTTGACGAAGGTTTAGTGCACCTCGCAAAAATAAATGCAATACAATAACAACAACAAAGTCTTATCCAACTAGGTGGGGTCGGCTGAATCCTGATTCTAATATTTTGCAAAAATTACCATGAGTTATGACTGAATACTGATTCATCTAGCTCTTACGTCATCTGTTATCCCATCATTATTTTAGTTTTGAATGTCTATGAATCAGTGGCATCTAAAATTAAAGCTACTGCTCATATTTTCATTTTTTTTATCACTAAGGTATTTGGGTATTTTCACTGCACCAAAAATCCAGGTAGAAATTCCATGATTAAACTAATCTGTATCAACGGCCTGTTCTCTTCTCCCTCTCTAGTGAGAAATGCCTATCACTGTAACACGAGCATAATCGGTTGAGATGAATCATGTATTCTGTGTGTAGATGTCTGTTCTTGCTACATCTCATTAAGGATCATTCGCTGATATTTTCTGTGAATGATCCGTTTCAATCCCCGACGATCCTTGATAACAGCCCTCATATATTCTGGGAGGATCTCCCTCACTGTTTTCACCAAGTATTTTCTTTTCGCCTTTCTCTAAATAGCTGATCAAAGGAGTCTTATATTTTGCAAGGACAAATTTCATCAAACATTCAACAACCTCACTCAATTTTCCTTAATCATCCCACAAACTTACTCTTAAAACTCACTGAAAACTTTGTTCTATCTCTTAATCATCCTTGTAACATCTTATATTGAATCAGTTTACAAATGTGACGCTGGCATGCCACTCACATTTGACACATCAAAAATATATCAATGACATTAGTGAGTTACTAATACTAAAAAGAAATCTAACTAACCCATTTTCTATCACTCAACTGATGCTATTGGCCAGTACTTGGGTAGTGATATAGTTTGCTAACATGCACGAGCTGAAACTGTGTCGCTTGCATGGTGGTTCGATGATAGGCAATGGGAAAGGGGTTAAAAAGTAAAATATTGACTTTATCAGAAAGAGAACTAGGTATAAGCTTTTTTGCTGAGCAGTAAGACTCAAAAAGGAAAATGGAAAAAAGTTGGGGAAAGGTAGGCGCAATTTATTTTTTCATGTTATTGCAGTGCTTTCATTTTACAAATACAAATCATTTTTCAATTCATGAAATAGGTCATGAAAACTCTCAAAAAGTATATAGGTCATGAACATGAATATACGTTCATAGAAATGTCTGAATCGGCTTAAATATAATGTAAACTAAATCCCTTATTTATGATAGATAGAAATGTCTGAATGTCTATCAAACATGCATGTGTGAAACTCAATCGTATTTAGTGTTATCCAAATAATGTGCTTACCTTTCCTATCACACTACTAAAGAAGAGCTTATGCTATCATACTAAAAGCACCAATTGAATCAAACAAGTGAAAAGGAAAAGGAAATAAACTACATGTTTCTCTTGCAACGGTAAAACACATTGTTTTGTAAGATCAGGCTCAACCAATCATAGTTCTAAAAGAACTATTTATGAATTATATATGCTTGATGCCCTTTTCTTAAGAACTCATATAACCAATTGCTCTTCTCTTCTTCCTCCTCCCATTTTGTTACTATTGCCTTTCTTTTTTCCCATGTGTCTTTCTTCTCCCACATCAAAATTTTCTTGCATCTCCTCCTCTCTAATTCTTGCATATAATTGCAGTTCTTCAGATGCAAATTTCAATCTTTGCTGCAGATCATTTGACCACATTTCGGTTGCAGTAAAGCATTTTATCGAGTAGGTTGTGTCGATTATAAAGTAAATAATTGAGAGTGATTGAAGCACAACAATGGACATTTGCCTGGCCCAAACATCGTGGATCAATTGACGGATTGAAGAAAGAGGGGACACATGAGAATTTAGCAAAAATAAAAAATAAAATAAAAATCATGATACATCAAATTGGATGGAACAAGGAGACGCAATGCACGATAACCATTTATGAGAGTGCCGGAAAGGGGGGCAGGGAATACCATGATGCGCATAGATGTAACCCGATCTCCATGAGTAGATGTGATCGCCGAGCAACAACTCCTTCTTCTGGATCTGATTCGACAGAATCCCCATAGCTTCCCCCCTTCTTCTATTGCAGCGAGATGACGATGAGAAGGGAAATGGCTTGCACGCCGGAGGTCGGTCGCCTGATGCTAACACCGCCGGAGAGGGCGGCCGGCCGGAATCCTCTCGCGCCTGAGGAGGAGGTGGTTGCCCTCTTCTTCTTCTTCTTCTTCTTCTTCTTCTTCTTCTTTGTTGCTTAATATCTCGCACCCTTTAACTTCCGTCATTACCATTTCATTACTTTTAATCAATTAACTAAGAAAATCTAAATAATATTAAATCCAAAACGTATGAATAGATTTAGAAATTATAAATATAATCCTAAGTTAAATTGTTAAACTTTTTTTATTTTTTTATAATATATTTAACCTAAATTTAATTTAAAAAAATCATAGTTATTAATTATTAACAAATATCACAACTTATTATTATTATTAATTACAAAAATAAATTTTAGCACTTAAAATATTTTATAAGCGCTTGCTTATCAAGTATTTGTTATTGGACAAACTAGAAATAGATCATATTAAAGTTTATCTTTATTAAAAAAATTGTCAAATATTTTAGTATTTAATTAAATGCACTTTTTTTCTTTATATAATTTAATGAATTAAAACAAAAGGGAGCCTACAATAAATTGTTTGAGTTAATTAATCTTGTTTCCACGTTTCCACCAAGTGAAAAAATCATTATTTCTAATCAATCAGAGTAATTTTCGTGTATAGTCCCTCAACTTTACTCATATTTCAGTTTGGTCCCCGAATTTTAGTTTGTAACAACTTGGTCCCTTAACTTGCAACTTGCTCGTCGAAAGTCACCTAAGATAGCAAGTTTTTCCGGTTTTCACTCCACGTGGTAAAGCCACGAAAGTAAAAAATAAAAAAATAAAAATATTAACGTGAAATTTAAATATTTTTTGAATAGTCCCTTAACTTTA
>LTAE01001097.1:34193-62432 GCA_001647135.1 Pontederia paniculata | reverse complement strand
TTCATTTCACCTAACTAAAACTCTTTCTAAAATTTATTAAAAATCATATTTAGTACACTTTAACATATAAGAACAATTACTGAGATTTTATTTTTTTAAATTCTAAACTTTTCAAAAATCATATTTTCATGCCTTAGTCAAATTTCACTAATATTCAACATATGAAAACTGAAACTACAATACACACTTTAACACATATATCATAGTAGATATTAAGCACATGAATACACAATTAACATTTATAATCTCATATGAATTATATCATGGATATCACAGAGAATGTCATGACCCCAATTCAAGCATTGGTTTGATCTATAAACTGCAACTTATTATGGTCGATCAAACATAATAACGTGGAAGCGTGTCATAACTCATTCATTTGATATATCACATGTTATTATCATAAATGTGATAATAACAAAGGCACATTATATTAATCTTAGAGCAAATCCACATTATCACATACATATACATTATATAACATATTTTTTGACATTTTAACATTCATTATACAAAGTATACATCTAAAGGAATCATACATCCTCACAAAATTACCAAAGAAGAAACCTAAGTCTCATCTATACCTCGTTCAAAAGTGCTTAAATCCCTAGAAAGATCACCAAGTACAATCACAACACTGGTCTACTTATATGAAAAATATTAAAAATCACATTATGAGCAAAGCACAACTCAATAAGTAGAAAACTCGTAGTTTATGAGTTATCATATACTTATTTTTAGAAAAAACAACATAACATGTTCATATATCAATTATCATATGTATCATATCATAGGATAAAATGGAGCATATATCATCACCAACATATCACATCTTAATAGCATATTATATCATATGTTATGCACTTGTGCAATTATGTATGCAACATGTCATATCACTAGTTGGCCAGAGATACCATATCACCCCTTATGGTATCATATTATCCTTGTAGAAAATATATCATCATGACAGAAAAAATGCAAATGCATGATAAAAGTAAATACATGATCTTTTCACATATTCATATCATATTATAGAACATTTAACTTATGAATGCATTATTAGCAAGTCATTCATTTGATGGATTCATATCCAATTTGTCCAATAGCAATTTCAATGCATATAAAAGTACAATTGCATCAACAATGATTTCATTTTATAGACTTTATAGACAACAATTTTGCATTAGTTTTACTCTTGATAGATTGAGTAAAGTCGGCTATAAAATTCATAACAATTAAGAAACACAACATATTCAAATATTACAAGTTTTATCAAAACTTAGACTGTTAGAAGTTTAATCCTTGTAAATATCTTCTTCTAACTTATTTTGGAATGATCACAAAAAAATCAACAAGATAATATTCTATTATATTTTTGTTCTGACAAACTGAGTGACATTGAATATAAAATTTATAACTCATGAAATACTTAAGAAAATCAAATCATTCCAATTTTAAATGAAACTATACTTTCAAAGGATGAATTCATATACATATGTGTTATCATTTTTAAGGATGTCTCAAAAAATTTAGAGATTTGCTTATGTTCTGTTTAATCTCATAATCCTGATAGACTATGTAATGTACACTGTAAAAATTATAGTTTCCACTTTACATAGCCTATGATTGTAATTTGAATTGGATATGAAGGTAGACTTTTATTAATGTGTGACATAAAAATGTACTGAACTCATTCTATGAATATTATTTATTGTAAAATTTATAATTCAAACCACCCACTTCGAAAAATAGAAAGAGTGGATCATAATCATTTATTCATAACTTCTAATTCTGAATAATTTAATTTCAAAGCCTATGAAAGTAGTAGACTTCAAAGAGATATAACAGAAATAATTTTATATTTTTTGGAGGAGTCGAAGGTAACAAATCATCTTTAGCAAAATTCAGTCTATGATTTCATTCTAAATAGAGTGTGTTCTATACATAGGTAAATTGGTTTTGTTGTGTTCCTTAATTATTAGAGATTGATGATGCATATGGCTAATGCATAATCAGAAAACCTTTGTTTTAACTAAAATTTGTAAAGTAATTCATAGGAAAGAGTTAGTTAATTACCTTATTGCAAACACCCTAAAGTTTCCTCTTAGGTTGATGTTGAACTAATTAGTGTAGTTGTTCTTGTCTTCCTTCTAATTTTCGGACATGAGAGATGATGGGTAAATAAGAATATGGTAAAATAAAAGGAATTTAGTTCTTAACCATATAAGTGACAAACTTAGGAGTCGGACAAATGTTAGATAATTTTGACCATTAGGTTGATAATATTTACATGTAAATGGCTTGGCATTTTCTTTTATTTATTTTATTTATTCATTTACTTAAGACATTACATGTAAATAAGAAACTAACTCTTATTTGGATTTAAAAAAAATATTTATAAAAAAATATTTCAAAGGAATCAAAACATAAATTTTGGGCCAAAGCACAAAATCAATAATTTTACAAAATTTTCATTTTTGCACCTTCATTTAACATAACTAAAACTCCTCCTAAATTTACTAAACATCGTATTTTATATACTTTAAGATATGTGAACAATTATGGGGCTTTATTTTTTCAAATTCTAAACTTTAAAAAAACATATTTTCATGTCCTTAGTCATATTTCGTTAATTTTCAACATATAAACATTGAAACTAGAACACGCACTTTAGCAAATATATCATAATAGATATTAATCGTATAAATACACAATTAATATCTACAATCTCAAATGAATTATATCATGAATATCATAGAGAAACTCAATCTTTACATCCTTATGATATAGCTCAAGATCAAAGTGTGCTACCAAAGCTATTATAGTCTTGAAAGAGTCCTTCAAATAATATAAGAGAGAAAGTCTCTTCATAATTAATGCTTTCTTTTTGTGTAAAGCCTTAGCAAAAAAGTTTTTTCCTTATATTTTAAATATTGCCTTTTACATTCATTTTAGTTTTTAATATGGATTTAAAACCAATGGTTGCGTTTGGATAGAGAACCGGGGGTTCTTCGGGTTCTTTGATGTGATAGATTAATTTTAGTTGTGTTTGGATGAACTAAAAATGTAATGATTATAGATAGGTTCTAGGGGTGTTTCGATAAAAAGTGAGACCCGGAAATATAAAATATATTTTCGATAAAGATAAAACTTATTTTAATTTAAAATTATATTAAGCAATATAAAATTAATTTCATAAAGTAATATTTTCATAAAATATATTTTATAAAATATACCGGTTAAAATTATTAAAAATAATAAAAAATAAACTCACAATATATTATTTTGACAATAATATTTTTATAAAAAATATTTGTTCTAAATAATTATTCATTATACTAATAAAATAATTTATATTATAAATTAAACATAAGGTAATAAAATATTTTCTTATAAAATAAATTTAAGTAATATAAAGTAATTCACATAAATTATATAATTCAATAATTTATGTAACTTATTTTAATCTCACATTTAAATTAATAAAATATTATCATAAAAATAATTTTAAAATATTAGTTAAAAAATATAATGAGATAATTAATAATTTATAATTATAGTATTTAATTAGTATTAACTAAAAACTATTATGTAAAGTTAAAAAGTTAAAAAAGAAAAAAAAAAGCAAAAAAAAACGGTGTCCAAATAAAAAAAGGCTGCAACAACAACATTAAATGCTGTTGTTGCAACACCATTGTGCAGGAATCGCTGGTTCCTGCTACCGGATGCAGGAACCCAGGGTCACGTGACCCCGGGTTCCTGCATGGGGTTCAGCGCCTGGTTCCCCAAAACGTCTTGTCGTTTGGGGAACCACAGTGGTTCTGGCTCCAGTTCCACTTGCCAAACACCCTCAATAAGTTTCACACCTTCAGACAATGAGACAATATCTTGTGCTTTATTGTCATTCATGAACTTTATTTCCTCATTCATGGCATCGATTCACTTTTGATAATTAGAATTTTTCATGGCTTGACGAAGGTTGATAGGATAATCCTCCATCATACCAATATCAAACTCGTGTTCTAAAAAATATACAATGTAATCATGTGAGGTTGCATTTTTCCTCTCTGTAGTCGATCTTCTTAATGGCAATTATTTTTGAGGTTGCAGAGTTTGTTCATATGGAATGACATTCAAAATGGAAGGTTCTCCAACATTATTTTGATGTGTTATATCCTCAATATTTTAAAGAATGATATCTCAATCAATTCCAATGATACATGTAGAAATTTCAATAGATTCCTTCTCGAAATAATATTTCTAATCTTATCTCCTCCCTCAAGCTCGACATCCTCAAATGATTGATCATTACTTGTCTCAAACATTAATATGGTTGTATGGTCATATAACTTATACCTCTTAGACCTTTCAACGCATCCAACAAAATAATAATTTATCGTCTTAGAGTCTAGTTTCTTTTCATTCTTCCTATAAAATTCTTACCACAACTGAACAACCCAAATATGAAATTGTTTTAGATTAGAATTGTTCCCGATCCAAATATCACATGGATTCTTTATAGTGGCTTTTGCTTTATTCAGGATATATGTTGGAGTCTTTAGTGCCTCTCCCCAACGTGATTCAGATAAGGTAGAATGACATATCATACTTCTCACCGTGTTTTTTAGTGCTATATTTCGCCGTTCAACGATATCATTCATTCTAGGCAAACATGGCATGATATATTGTGGGACGATATCATGTTCCTCTAGGAATTTAGCAAAAGGCCCTAGACATTGTTCTCCTGAACCATCATATCAACCATAGTATTCATCATCATGATCTGATATGACAACTTTAATCTTTTGCCAAGTTGATTCTCAACTTCAACATTAAAACTTTTGAAAAATATTCAAAAACTGTGACTTTTCATGAATGAGATAAGGTACCAATATCTAGAATAATCATCAATAAAACTTATAAAATATTATTTTCCATTCCATGCAGTCAAAATGATTGAAACACAAATATTTGTATGTATAAATTTCAAAATATATGTAGTCTTATTGGTACCTGATCCTTTTATATTGATTTGTTTTTCTTTAATACAATCAATACAAATGTTGAAACTTAAAAAATCTAGAGGATTAAAAATTTCTTCTCAGATAAGCCTTTTTATTCTCCTTTTGGATATGTGACTCGATTTCTTGATGTACCTTAAAGTTTGTGCCATTTAACATGGGCATGAAAATAATGCTAGCATTGATATAAGTAGCAAATGAAAAAACTGAATAGAAAATAAAACAATTATGAGTATCATATTAAACAATAAGAAATTTAAATATGGGCAAATTCCATCATAAGATATTGATATAACATTAATACTTAATCTTGACATAAATAATAATGTGTATGTGATACTTTGACATGGTAATAAAATAAAAATTGATAATAAAATAACATGTCAAATAATAAACTTTCCTTTGGGCCAATTTATTACTTACATGTAATCAAATAATTATCACACATTATTATCACTATTATATGTTCCATGTTCAAGTATTAAGTTTCCTTTGGGCTACTCAATATTTGATTAATAACATATAGGTCGCTTGCAGGAACCTAGTTGAACCTGAAGGAACATATTTATAGTTGCCCATAAATAGTTATTCCAGAAGGAATCTAGTTCATCGGGAGTCAAATCGTACTCTTCATGGATCAATTCAATCACATGTAACATTCTATTTAAACTATATTATCATTGAAATCTATGGTTTATGTGTCATATAGCAATCAAACATTCAATCAATAAAATAACCTTAATATCCCTTCTAGTGACGGAAACACGAGCCACATTCAAAACAGACCAAGTCCATTTTTGAAGACAATATGATAAATTTTCTTTCTTCTGATGGAACACGACTCGTGTCATATTCGAACACAGTCTTTTTTTCTTGATAGTTATTCGTTACATCGATAGGATGCAGCTTGGGTTCGACAAACCCAACCGACATTGACTCTAGGCACGACCCATGTTTTGGCAACACGGTCCGCGTCAAACACTTCTCGGATTAGCTTTGACGCGACTAGTTTAAGTGACCCGACTCGTGTTCCGGTTCATGTCTAAACCGGTAAAGTAGCATGGTCAGCATCAAGGCAATGTGATCTGTTTCTAGGATTAGGGTTTTCACGTGTCATCATTGTTTTGAGGACACAATCCTTGTCGTGATTCACACGACCCATTTCTATGGACGACACATCCGTTGATCCAATTCGGTCTTCTATCTTGATATCATCGAGGAACACAGACCATGCTAAGGCACGATGCGACCCGTTTCCTACTATTCGATGAAATACAAAGGATGCTTGTGTTTGTACGACACGGCTCTTTTTGTAACAAAGATCACAGTACACATTAGGATGTGACTCAATCCATTTCATGTTACGATTTTATGTGTCAGCGTCGTCCTTAATTCATGGAACACGATCCACGTCAATGGGTGACGCGACCCATTTTTTCACTCCAACGCTATCTAAGGAAACACGACTTGCGTCCGGGAGACGTAGTTGCTCCCGTAGCTACAAACGTAGTACGTGTCTTTCAGGATATGAATCTGTGTTCGATCGTTGTTGTTGACACCATCTTCGTCTTCACGGGATCATTATGAACATATACGACAATAATTTATACTTTCATATAAAAATGTAATGATTACTATTTTTCTTGTAAAATCCTATTATATCATGTTCATATAAAAATTCCTAATGTTGATTCTCCTAAATACATACTCTGATTATCGTTAGATTATCCTCCTCGTTCCTCCCCTACAATATGTCTTCCTCCTTTTCTAGTCTTCAGAGAGAGAGAGAGAGAGACAGAGAGAGTAATGAGGGTCTCTCTTCTTTAAACCTCTATTTGTAGGGGTTTTTAACGGTGTAATCTAAGTTCAAACTGACTCAAACTCTATTATTATACTTTATCCTTGAATTAATAATATATTATCTTTTATTTCAAAGTCAGATTGAGAACTAGTAAGCACAACATGACTCTTGTTGGGACTTGACATTGTTTGAGAGCAACATGACTCATGTCCAACTTGGAGACGATCCATGTTGATCATTTATTTTTAGATGTAGTACGATTTTCATTAGTTGCACGCAACACGGCTCGTGTCCTAGTTGGACAAGGCCCATGTCGGACCTTTCTTTGATTAATTTTTAATTCCTTGAATTTTCTGAGTGTTACATAATAACCTCCTTAAAATAAATTCATCCTCGAATTTGATCATATTACCTATCTATTTGTGGCCCATATCTAATCTATGTTAAACTGAGTAATTTTATCAATAGAGTTCAGTAAAGATACCTAGTTGTTTGTTGTAGTCATGTGGTTCTAGCTTAGCCCTCATGTTGTATACTCTTCCTTGGGTTGGTTTAGGGACATTTACTCCTCCTCAAGGGACTTGATTGCCTTCTATTGGTTCTAGGTAATCCCTTATAAAGTGACCATATTTCCTACAAGGAAGACATGCTCTGAGCTATTCTCCAACATGGAACTTCAAGGGTGAAGCGACCCATTTTTGCACTCAATCTTTGTCTAGGAAACACAACCCACATCCAGAAGACACGACCGCTTCCGTAGCTACGAACGTGGTCCGTGTCTTTCGAGACATCGTTCGTGTTTAGTCACTGTTGCTGACGTGATCTTCGTCTTCAAGGGATCATTAAGAAGTGAGTCCCTTAAGAGGAAGGATGCAATATGCATGCCTTGGATTAGTCCCACATGGACAAGTCATGTGAGAAATATTGCGTGTGTGTGTGGGAACATGACATTGATAAGATGTGACGTATATACTTTGGTAAAGCTGTGCGGGCTAAAACCTAGAGAGGACAATATCACATCTTGATCAGGGATGTTACATATAATATCAGAGTCACTTCGCGTGGACCTTTATACCATGGTGTAATGTGATTCTTAATGAGGACATTGAGTCCCCAAAAGGGGAGAGAATGTAAGAGATATGCCTTGAGTTGGTCCCATATGAACAAGTCATGAGAAGAATGATGGGTATATATAAGAATATGACTATGAGAAAGGCATGCCGTATTTTGGTAAAATCGTGTGGGCTAAGGTTCAGAGTAGACAACATCACGTCTTGATCAAGATGTTACATACTTCATATAAAAACGTAATCACCATTACTTTTCATGTAAATTTTATATTCTATCACGTTCATGTGAAAATTTCTAGGGACCGTTTGGATTGAGATTAAAATTTAAAGAATATGTACTAAGATTATACTACATTAGGATTATACGTGAACTTATTCTAAAATTTTAAATTAGGTATTGGGATTAAAGTAAATGAAAAATAAAATATTTATGAAAATAAGTGATGTTAAAATAATCTTAATTACATTTACTAATGCACATATTTTTCGGTAATACATATAAATTTTATTTCACTACATTTATAATAACATATAATTAATTATTAATTATAAGAATACAATAATTAATCATTATTCATATTTCCATGATATTTGATTATTAATTATAAGAATACATTTATAATCATTATTCAATCACAAAAATAATTAATTAATAGTCATTACATTAATAATTAGCAATTCTTAATTAGTAGTCATTACATTAATAGTCACAAAAAAATAAAAATAAAGTTGAAGGAAATAATTTAGCAATTTTTGGATTCCTTAAGAATAAATTTAATTTAATTTTCTGAATTAAAAGAGGTGATTTCACGTATTTTGAGGTGATTTTTAAAATTTTGAAATTTTGACCAATTTATTTCTAATCCAAATCCAAACGGCCCTTTAAGATTGATTCTCGTACCGTAAGAAAAGAAGATTATGCATATAAAATTGGAACTTAAGATATTAGTCAGACGTCAGTGAATTAAGAAGTTACTCTAAGGTGGCACAACAAGTACTCGTCTCTATCAGTACAACTGAGAGCCAATAGCGAAGCTATTGGAAGGACGCTGATGACACGTGATAAATATATGTAGGACAGCATCTAGTCTAGAGCTAATTTACCAAGTTGCTCAATGACATGTTCTTATTACAATTTGTTTTCATCTTCATTTTTCCAAATGATGTATAGTAATCACATACACATTTTGGATGTCTTTGAAGGTCACAAGAACCAAATTGCTAGATCACAAAGATGGCAGTGTTACAGTCTACAGGACTTGTACTACAACAGATATATATGTTGGGGCTCCCGTGATAATATGATATATGGCAGCATATCACTTAATTGCCAAGTGGTTATTATTATTATTATTATTATTATTATTATTATTATTATTATTATTATTATTATTATTATTATTATTATTATTATTATTATTATTATTATTATTATTATTATTATTATTATTATTATTATTATTATTATATTTTTTGGTACTCTCGATGGTTCTCGATGTTTAGGATTATTAATATCTAATTAATTCAAAGTCGAAGTGAAAAAGTAGAAATGATATTTCTCTAATCGAATTGACGACTCTAAAATTCAAACTCGAGAGTATTAATTTTTGATCTTTCAACTTGAAGTACAGACCTGTTAATCATATGTAACAATTGAATTTGATTATATTATTATTATTATTATTATTATTATTATTATTATTATTAACACCTATACACTTGCATGCCCTATGGATCGTAATAGTGCTTGGAGTACTGACGACAGAGTTTGTACTACCCGTTTATATGTTATGATGCACATCTTTACACAAAATATCAGCCAGCATCTCTACTTTTTTGAGGTGGTACCCCATCATCTTTCCTTCCTTTGGCCTTCCATTTTGTCAATTGCCTCCAGCATTTTACAATTGCTACTATGCCAATTCAAACAACAAATAATAATAAAAATCCGCTATATATACAACTTGGAGAAGCTAAAAATATCTGCTATAAGAATATTCATATTTCATCCATCAATTAATTGATTTAATCGGTCAGTGAATTAAACTTCAAAATAAAGATCTTAATATCAAACTGGAAAGTCATCCGAACACATCTTCATTTTTTATGACTACTAACATTAAGAGAAACATCCAGATGACAATTTTAAGATACGTAAATTTAGTATCCGAATTAGTCAAATTTTTAATCAACTTTTAGAAGTTTAAATCAACGAAATGAATAAAATCGATGTAACATTTTGTATGACATAAATTTAACTCATAAAAAATTCAAATGATTATACAAATCTACATGGGCTTATATATATTTTTGTTTATTTAATAAAAATATATTTTAAAAAATTAACTATTTAACGTAGTGTTAAAAAAACGAATTCCAATCAATGACTTGAAACATTGATGCATTTACCTTTTTGAATGCTTAAAAATAGAGTTATATAATACTAATAATATATTAATTTTATAACTTTACGATATTATTGATATTATTTTATAAGTTAAATAAATAATAAGTAAATATCTAGAGTTCAACAAACTTCTTAGGGTCACATTTAGATCGAACATTCATATAGGAATAAGGAATGTACCATATTTTTAAGTCTAGTGTGTGTAATATATTTTAAAGTGTAGTGCTTATATTGCAAGTTTATCTATCAGTAAAAAAATATGAATATTATTAGGCTGCCTACCGTAATACTACGCTCATTTTTTTCAACATTTTTTAGCTTGGTCCCTTCCAAAAAAAATTCTCCATCTGTTCGTAGCGTTCCATATCCATTTTAACGAAACATCTGAATTTTTTTATCAGTAATTATATATGTAATAGGAGCTTAGTAAAATCCATGTACTACAGCACTAGATGCATGTGAGGAGATCGTATTACTATTTCTTTATATTTTTACTAATTTAAAAGTGTCAAATTAGATGAGCTGACCAGCGGATAGAAAGGGACTCTTAATTGTATTAATAATTGTTGCGGATATGAGACGAAAGAGACAAGAGCACACACAGAAGAAGACACGAGATTTACGAGGTTCACCCTTAACTGAGCTACGTCCTCGGACAATGACTGAGAGTTTATTTGATGGAGAAATAATAGATGATTACAAGATACTGAATAACTCAAACTTTATGGAGTTTATATAAGAACTCTTAATACAAAATAGGAAACACAAACATTAGAGTTGTCTAGGTTTCGGGGGCTCCGCCCCCGAGCCCCTGCGAGGGGGATCCCCCTAGACCTCCCCTCAGGCTCGCTGACCGGGCAGCGAGACCTCCGTATGGGACGGACGACTTTGCCGCCTCAATTATTCGAGCAACTGTAATGCACTGAGGGGCATATCTAGAGTTGATCACTGGGTTAATATTCAAGGCATTATCAACAATAATATTAACACTTATTGCCACATGATCTAACTCTGCTTATCACAAGAACAGAAAACTTTTTACAATAAGAGTTTTGTCGGAAATTGAAATCAGAATGAATTTTTCTTCGATGTTATATTATATTGAATTAAATGGTAATCTCCTTATAGCTTACTTTGATTTTTCTTTCTGGATCAAGTCCTATAAGGCATATAATTTTGATAATCCAATGTTTTTTTTCATTGTTTGTTTGTCTCGACCTCCCATTGACCTTATATATACTATCTGATTCGATCAACGGATCAAATAGGAAACAAATACATGAAGAAGAAGATGCATACGTATTGGAATACTCGATCGTACGTTCTTATAATTTTTTTAAAATGATTTTATATTAATAAAGTCTGAAAAGTAATATTTTCAATAAAAATTAATATGACTTCATTCATTTGAATCCTACAAGAAGCAAAGAGAGATCGACACGGTGCCTAGGTTGCTAAACGACAACTGAACTACCGCCAACCATAATTGCATTGATTTCTAGTGCAAGGAAAAAAAAAAGGATATTGGCATGAATTTGGCTATTTCCTATGCTTATTCTACTCCCAATATATAGTACTGTATTATATAACTAGAGGCAAGTTTCAACGAGGAAAATAAAGAATACGAGTAAACTACAACAAAACCGGAGAGAGATGCAAGAGAAGCCACCGTTGACGTCCAAATCAGTAAGTATGAAGCCATGAAGGAGAACTAAACAAAAAGCGTCACGAATCCGATCACGATCAAGCGAGGAGGTAACGCCCCTCATTCATTAATTGATCAGCAAACATACACCAAATTTAGCCAAATATGCTGAGTCCGTGCATTTTTCACACACCTCAAATGATCGAAAAAAAATCCCCGTGCCGACACCTGTATATAGTGTCACAATTAAATTTTGGCACATCTGGAAGCCCACATAACATAAACATAGCCTTCGATCACCCTTTGGTTGTGCAGCTTCTTCGGGAGTGCCCAAAATATTCTTAGTAATAGCGGCGTCTTAGACTGACTTTTTAAGCAGCCCACAAGGTTTGGGTGTTTGATAGCAATGGATCGAATTGGATTGGAGTGTGTGTCGCACGCCTCGTTCAGTCCTCGTCCGGATCCCTCGAAGCCGACTCAGCCAGCATCTTCTGAATCCTCTGCATGGCATCCATCTCCAGCGTCCGTTCCTCTTTGTCCTTTTTGTACACCCTGAAGAACTCCTTGTTCTCCTTCTCCAGCTCTTGCCAAACTGCAAATTAACACGCAGGATCATGATGCAACACCAAGACAATTAATTTCATACCGTTTGACAAAGCTCCTACTACATGCATGCTGAGGGCGCGCGTGCATGATGATTCACATGCAGATCCTTCTGATCTCGGTGCGTGCGTGTGTTATTGTTAACGTTTTGAGCATGAAATAATACATACACGGTCATGTGATCCAGTACACGTATGCGATCGCAGCAGCACCTTCCGCTTACAAATGTCTAAGATGCTGGTGTGCCTTACCTGTGGAGGTGATGACGGGCTTAATGTTGGCATGCTTGGAGAGGGCGTCGATGCACTCGTCCTTGTTCATGTTGAAGATGAGGCACTTCTCGATCAGGTGTTGCACCTGCAACAGAGCACCGTACGTGCCCAATGAGATGAAGAAATAGGTATATTGCAAGCAACCGACGACAGTAGTATAATGCGCGGAGGAAATTTTCCACGCAGTAGTACATGAGCGAGCTTCCATGTTCTCACCATTCGGATGTAAGAAGCCGAGTCTGAAGAGGACTCGCCCATGGCGGGTGATCAGGAGCAGGAAACAACAGATCAAGGTCGAATGGCGCAAGGGAAGCAAGCACATGTGAGAGTTTTAAAGAGAACAAAGAGCATAATAATAACAAATAATAATATAAGAGAGCGAACGGGGAATGGCCGGAGGACGGTATTTGTAACATGTACGAGGAGATTGGAGTGGGGCCAGTGATCACGTGGGACAGCGCTACACCATTGGCTGAGAGGTGATGAGGGAGATTCTGTACGCCACGTCACCTCTCACGGCTTCACGTGACGCCCCGGACCCACCGTCCCACCTCCTGCGCGCCGACTCGGAGGGCACTCGCACGCACGCACGCGGCCGCGGCCCTTCGACCCAACGGTCTCAACGTGCCACCCGCCCTCCCCATCACAAAATACACGGCTCCGCACCCCCGCGGGAGGTGATCCGTGCAAGGGGCTCCGATGGCGGCCACGTCAGGGGAACCGACAGGATCGACGGTGCGCGAGGCCGTTGCACGGGCGATCGATGCGACGGGCCTCACGCGGACTCGGCACCTGGCGATCACCCTTTACGTCATGCATGATCAACGCTCACTTATATAATGTAATATTCCCAGTGCTCTCACTTCCCTGTCATTGCCTCCAAACTGCTAGAAGAATTAGTAATAAGTCTAATTAATGACTTGGAGGGTCCGTGTACCATGCACCAACCCCCCTCCTCCTCTTTCTCATGATCGATGCCAACCGGTGTCCTGTTCTCGCCTTTGTCTTTTACCTCCCTGCATCAAGAGCTTGTTCTTGAGAGCTCCTTGTATAGATTCGTGGCCCCATCGTCACTAATTTAAGGTCTGCTATTGGATGTGACCAGGTCCGGCTTTGGGCGTGGCCGAGCCCCGACCCCGGAGCTTGAGTAACTTCGGGGTTCTTGCATGCCCAGGCAGCTGGAATTTTTAAGGTTGAGACGCCGCCGGGCAAAATCCAAAGCTCGGCCATGTGATTTTGACCCCACGGTAGACCAAGAGGAACAGGGAAGCCGGGGCCATGGAGGAGGTCCATGTCTCGCGCCCGTTCCCGTTGAATCCGAATTCGACGGTGGCCGCTGGCAGGGCGGTCGCCTTTGGATCTCCCCATCTGGAGGTGTCTTCTGGTAGGGGAGGATTTTGACGCTGCATGCAGTCTCTTTTTGTCATCAATGTGTCATCTTATATTTAGGAACAGTGATCTGGTCTGGTGGAGCACAAGGAAATTAAGGCAAAAGGTTTATGTAGCATGCATCAAACAAAACAAAATAAAAAAAAAATTAAATTAAATGTAAGTTGCACACATGCATGCAGAAAATAAATGTAACATGCATCCTGCATCATCATCGGCTACAGTATAAGCCAATAATAGCTTAAGATGGTTGCGGAGAGGTGGACCATTTCCTACGTGGCGCCGGAGCAAGTAGCAACGGTAGTGATCGTCTGGACCATCCACTTGTGCGTCCTTGGGCAATCACATGATTAGATTGCCATCGGGTTGCTGTCGAGCAGACAAGGTGTAGATGATGGTCGTAGCAAAGATCAAATACCAATGAGCCATTGGACAAGATTCCTTACAAATAGGAGATGCATCCACGTCAGACCATCCAATCAAAATCTCTATCTTCAGAAAAAAAAACACCTTTCATCTCCAGAAGAGTAAATGCAGCACCATCTCTCAATCGGGACCGTGTTCAATGTACCGGAAGCCAATTCAGACAATAACAATCACTGCAAGACAAACAACAATGCATTTCCCCCTCCTCCTTTATCCGTACCCTCACCTCTGGTAGGAGTGGATTCTGTAGCCTTCGCAGCACTGTGGTGACATCTTTATGCCAGCTCGGCCACACAAGGAGGACCCGAGGTAACCGGGGGCCCCCCTCACATCTACAAATGCCAAAAAATATGGAAGCAAAAGATTTGCCGCTTGCAAACAAAGATAATGGGATCAGCTGGAGAAAGCATTCATTCTGCGGAGATATTTTTCATTTCACTCACATTCTTGTGAAGAAGCCGAGCACTGCCATATCCTACCTCTTAGCCTTTCCCTCATCCAATCCTAAGCGGCGTCTCTTGGTCAGCTTTATTTGTGGATCACAAAATTTAACGTACGACCAGAAGCCTGCGATCAGGAAGGAAGGTGGCATCCAAAAAAGATCAGATCAAGAGATAAGCCTTGAGATTGGGCACAGTGCTCACGCATTCTAGGTAAGCTTTTGTGTCCAAACTTATGCCTGCATGAATTCCATGGTAGCAAAACTATTCTTGATACCAAACATACGGAGCAACTGTTAGAAATCATATGCTGGGGGCGTCATAGATCTGTAGGACAACTGAAAAGGAATTAGAGCCACTAGGATCCTATCACATAAATGTTTCCCACTTATAACGTTAAACGGACAAAATATGAAAAGAGAAGCAAATGCCATCATCAGAACTTTGTTTGGTGCATTAGAACGGAAATAAAATATAATGAACGCAATAATTAAAAAGCTCACAACATGGCTCATGTATCCAAATGCAATAAGACAGGCTAGTTTGAGGTTCTTTCCAGTTCCAGATATAAGGTTCAAATCCAATCAGGCTAAGTGAATGATAAGATCAAAGGGAAATAAACAATCTGGTGATGTTCCGAAAAAGAATTGTTCGGTGAACAAGGTTATCCTTGGTAAAGGATAATTCAGCTTTTATTGCAATAAGACATGAGGGGAATTCTCCACCACAAAATAACTATCCAATATACATGCTTGGATATCCCCATGTATCCCTTGAACTTAAAATTAAACTCAATTTGGAGGATACAATTAACTTAAATATAATTACAACATATAAATGACAGTCAAATATCATATTTGAAAATACAGGGGTAAAATTTGTTACATGAATTCATCTAATCGTTTGACAATGAAGAAATCACTTTCATGTCAAACTATGCTACAAAAGTGATGGAAAATTAGGAATGACTGAAAGCCAAAAGAAAGATCTCTGGTGTGCTTCAGTATAGACACTGGCAAATACTGCTCTTACAGATGATGGAAATGTCATCTCCCTTGAACACGAGATAACAGTAGCCACGCATGATTGTTAGAAACGTCATCTCTAGCAATGATTGATCAAGACGAAGGTGTGAAATCAATGCTAAATGTAAATACTAATTCTTTTACATGTGATCCAAGTACTTTGGTACTATTTCCAAAACACAAAAAGAGAAAGTTGAAAATTTTATATGCTTTAAGACAATAAGCTTGTACGACAAAATTTCTCCAGAAACCTGGGGTTAAGCATATTTTTATTGGTTAAAAAACTGTAAAGAGTTATTTTCATGCTAACAAAAACATTTAATTAACAAATGCAACAAGAACTTTTTTGCTTCAAGAATGAATTGACGAATCCCATCCCAACTGCAGTAAATAACACATTTATTAAAAACAAATTCTATGAAACAACTACAGTGATACATATAAGCATCAAAACCACAACAACACAAGTAAGTTTACCAAAACTGATAAATTCGTTCATGTTACGCAAACATATTTTCTTTAAACAAACCAGTTGATTCCAGCAATAAGCACCCTGCATTTTCACCAAAATCAGCTTGAAAGCTTCTGCATTAGGTGATACATAACAATGAAAGGTGAGAACATGTTCATGGGGCACAATCACTTATTGTGGGATACAACACGAAATCGCAACAATCAGAATCTGTAAATTAATTGAGATGGAAAGATCAATGATCTTGCCAGTTGTCTCCTCAAAATAAATACTGCTGTACTGGATGTAAAAGACAAACTAAACCTAAAGACCGTAAATATTTCAAAATGAAAATTGATTAACATTCACCCCCTCACCCCACCTCCACCCCCAACCCACACCCACACCAAAAAAAGGATTAATTTTGTGTAGGTTCCACAGAACACCTGACAAATGAAACATTTCCTATGATTGCCTACCAATCTAAATTAGGTCAGACAATAAATAAGCAAATAAAATCAACATTTTTCAGGCTGATACATTTAGAGTTCAATATTTATGGCACTTACGCCAGCTGACAGGTTATGCTAATGTTTTCATATTGGTTGTATGGAACTCCTCAAGCAAGTCGGGATAAGATTTATGTGCTGAAAGATTATTAGTTCTTGGAGGCACATAGATCTCCTTGCATTTACGAATCAAGGATGCACAAATGAAATAATACTATCACACATGCACGCACGTGCACACACACAGAATGATTAATTTGTATAGGTTCCAACAGAATACCTGAAAAATGAAATGTTCCTATGATTGTTTACCAATCTAAATTAGGTAAGACAAAGCAAATAATATCGGCATTCCCTCAGGCTGATACTTATGGAATTTGATGATAAATATTCCTATTTATGGCACTTAAGACAGCTGACAAGTTAAGCTAATGTTTTCATATTGGTTGTATGGAATTTCTCAAGCAATTCAGGATAAGATTTATGTGCTGAAAGGTTATTAGTTCTTGGACGTAGATAGGTCTCCTTTCAAGGATGTACAAGTGAAATAATACTCACATACCTCTGAGCTGTCTCTTGAAACATGAAACAAAGATCTGACAAACATGGTGGTTAAATCATTCCTTGCCCAATTAAGTTTGAGAATCTAACAGGAGAAAATTCATTGGAATGTGCAGATTAAATGTGATGAAACCAACTCATGCGTTGTAAATAAGAGGCATCACCAATCCAAAGCTCATATAGGCCTAGTGATAGGGTCAAAATCATATTAATGCCTGTATCTATGAAACTGTTGAAGACAGTCAGTCTCTTTTATTCCAGGTAAAAGGATATATTTGTGTCGCTCTTCAAGTGGAATTAGGAGTTTTAATACATGCAGTAAGTAATAAAAGAAAGCTAAATGCTGTTTTGGTGTAGGATTAGGCTTGGTTTGAACAATCGTGACTTCTTTAACTAAGTGAAAATGCATAAAGCCACAGGTGGGCAATATCAATTAGGTGTTGTATGATATGTGATAAAAAGACAAGCGAAGGTGAAAATTCATTTCTTTGAGAGATTATGCTGGGATCAAGTATTAGAAAGATCAGTAATTTTGATTCATTTCAGCCACATCTATGATGTGTGCCTCCAAGAAGGAATGCAAATAGGTTAATGCAGAAACAAAATCAAACTTTTGATTTATCCACCCCAGATTCCTTGGATATAAAAACACAATTGACCTCTACAGGTAATGAGCCCAGTTGAAATGATTGAGAGCTCGAATGTATATGGCATCTCAACTTTTAGATTTTTAAGTAATCCTCTAAATCCATAGAGTTTGTTCATGAGAGATGCACCATCGTTTTAATTACCTATATGCAAATCGATCTTTCTTTCTTCTTTCTCAATTGGACATTGAGTTTGCCTCAAATACATGAATTGCGTCTCTCATCTACTTCTCTACATCATTCCATATGTTGATTTCAATTCAGTTAATAAGAACTGTACAACATTTCCAAGCCCTTCAGGGCAAGATTCATCCCCAAAATCACGATTTATGCAATCCACCAAACCATATTCGATTGTTCACACCAAAATTTGCCAGCATGATCAAAACGTAGTTTACCTCATCTCCATGGAAGAAATCAAGAAAGCGCATCGCCGAGGAAGAAATTTCAAGATCAGGAACTCGGTAAAAGAAGGAATTCAATGCAATTAACCCATTTGTAAAAATACAGCAGCGAATTAAAACAATCAGAGTACGAACGATCAAACGGAGAGAGAAAGGAAAGTACCACGATCTCATTCGGTTTCCTCGAGGAGAAAAACCATCGACTACGTGGTGAGATCTTACCCATGCAGAGTTCGGCGTTCTTCCCCCGGCGGCCGCCCTCTCGCTCTCTCGCGAGAAGGAGAAATGTTTGAACTTGGAAAGCCTCCGCCATGGCCGCGCTTTTCATGCGGGCACCCGGAGGCACTTTGTGATTTTTAATTATAAACATCCGAAAATATTCGCTAAACGCTCTTTTTAACTTCTTATTTTATAATCTCGATGAGATTTCTGAGCTATTAATTCTTTGGGTTCAACGTAGGTGCTCCGTAATTATAATTAAGTAGGGACCATTAATTAAGTAGAGACCACGTTAAATTTTTTCTTTTGTACTTCTTTTCCTCTCTTTTAAATTTATCCATCATAAATTAAGCATTATACGATTAAAAAATATAGATAGTATAAAAATATAGGTAATATGGTGCTCCTTACTTAACTAGGGAGCATCTTTATTTTTTTCTAATTTCTTTCGTCCCTTATGTTCAAAATTAAACTATGCTAATTAATTGAACCAAAAATTTATTATAAATGCAATTCCAACTCTTACTCATATTTTTATTAGATTCTGATTACAAATAAGTTCGAAAATTTTAGCCGCATAGAAGACGTCTTGCAGCTACACAACTACACACTGGACATTTTTTACAGTATATAATTGCTATGGTAATTGGTTGACATTTTGATTCTTACGATTTGAGTAACCTGAGATACATGAAAACTCTTCCTTTGCAGAATAGATGCTACTTGGAAGGCTTTATATAATAGAAATGGAGAGAAATGTTTAAAACACCATTGATCCCTTACATAAAATGTACTTGTTTTTACATGTGCAATTGCTCCTATTTCCTAATGATTCACTGCAGTGAATGCCAAGTATGCTAGCATTAAACTGAAGACTACATTACAGGAAGTACTCATATACTCATTTACAAAATGGCACAAAAGAAGAGCATGCAGCTTTAAGGTAGTATTGCTGCTTCCATATGTTGTGGAATGTGGATTCAAGACTCATGGTTTCTTCATGCTGATTGCCGAAACTGATTCAGAAGTAAAGAACGACTTCCAAATACTTGAATTTGGAGGTCAAGAATCAAATACTGTCCAATATATTACTTCTGAGTTTTTATCGAAGGCGCGAAAAGGACGCAGCCCTCTTATTTTCTCGACATATATACCGATAATATTTTAAGCAATTCGATGAATATAGTCGAGAAGAAACTCCAAGATTATTGCAGGAGAGGTTCTTGATCAATGTCATATTCTTCTCCATGTTGTTGTTTAAGCAGGCTTCTAAAGTAATTAGTCTCCTTTGTCATAGCTGCATATCCATCTCTTGGTGGTTTGTTAATTGAGTCTGGCATTTGCTGCAAGCATGTTATTACAGAATCATGCATGCACGCAAAATACCAGCTGTTTCCTATCAGTTCAACAAGACCGGACCTCATGAGAGCTGTAAGAACCTTTTGATTTGGATTGGAAATTGCAATCTGCAGACAACCGAAGTATCAATTGTGGTGCATGCAATAAGGAATGAAGAGCCCGCAATGATGAATACAGACCTGGATCTCTTGACATTTGTATGCTTGATGCAGGTCTTTTAGAGCTTCAACAGCACTGGAATCTATATAGGGAACAGCTGCAGTGATCCAAGTTTGAATTAGAAGATCTAATTCATTTAAACCCTGAACTAGATAAACTATAAAGCGTATCGTTTGCCTCTTGTTTTGATTTGTAAATGTTACCAGATGGGAATTTGAAAAAACTCAACTGTAGATTTGAAAAATACAACAAACCTGAAAATATATGATTTTTATACTACTTTACTAAACTTTTATCATATCATGTTAAATTCTTCATAGCAATGAAGCAATACTTTCCTGAATATGATCTTTCAGAAATTGTGATTTCTACTTTAACAAATAAATTTATGAACAAATGCTGATGGGTAAACCCCAAAATTGACAAGCAAATTTCTTTTTTTTTCTTGAGAAGTCACTTGACATTTATGTTTCAATTGTCTTAGAACCAAGACGAAGTTTAAATTTCAGAAGGCTTACATGCCATCTCAATTATCAGAAAGTGTATTCTTTCAGCATCTCGTTGAAGATTTGAAAGCCTAGAGATATTAAGAACATGCTGTCGAATCCTGCATAGAGATCATTTTAGTGATTGTAAAACATAATGGTAAATGCTTTGATATAATTGTGATTATTATATCAACATAATGCCATCAAAGTCTAGTTCTTACTTCATGGTTGTGAAAAGACTTAGTATTCACCTGTCCTTGATGTAACTTATGTTTGCAAAATACATGGGTGAATTAATCTGGATCATAACAATTCCATGGTACACATATGCTTCGGGATATTGTTCAATGTTTCTGTATAAAGTCGTTCCAGGGAGGCGTCCCATGATACCTGCAAGGATCGCCGAATATACAATATTAACAAAAACCAATGAGTGATTTCTGTCGTTGGCTACGAAATAACATTAGTAGGAAATAGTTAATTGAATGTGAAACATCAAAGAAAGAATTAAGCCATGGAACACAAATTGTTGTTTTTGACAGCTTGGTCAAAGTTGCAGAAGACAGGAGTATTATTCTAGTCGCATGTGAATAAATTATCCGCAGATATAGAAACAGAAAGAAAACTACATGACTGAGATGTGATGACTGTTTAATTAACTGTAAAAAACTTATCACCTAAAATAGTTCCCTTAAGAAAATAGAATATAATCTTCTGAGTCCAAGCCAAATAATATCTTATCAGGTATCAAAACAAGCAATTTATCTGCTAGAAGTTCATCTAAGAAGTTACTGGTTTCTAGACTGTAAAGGAAATACTCACCTACACATGGATTGGCTGATTCATGAATGACAAACGCAAGAGAGAAGAACATCTGCAACATGAGGGTGAATTGATTTGTTAACTTCAATCACATGTCTTGAATAATTAATTCTGAATATTCTATAATATAATATTTTTTGAGGATGATCCAAGAGTAAAACTTCTATGCTCATCAACCCAAAAGTCATCTAATAAATCAGTCTTCAGAATGTCTCATTTTAGTCATTATATAACTTTCAGTTATCATGGACTATTATAATGATGTTAGATAATACACATGTCATTAATACAACATTCTAATTGCTCAAAGCCAAAGAAGTTCTTTTGCTCAAGGTCAAGTAATTTGGAACAAGCCTTACGTGAGACAAGTTGAATACTTAGAAACTCGAGCAAGAATTTCATTTTCAGTAAACCTCTTAGAGAAACTAACAAACTGGCACCACTTTCAGAAGATAAATTTAATTGAGGATGCATAGCAGATCATATTACATAAATACATATCTAAGTCTTCAAGTAGCAAGAAAAATTATGCCTGTTGTTGAAACATGCAACTAAAGTGAAAAATGAAAATATTTATTTTCCAGATGAAAAATAGGGCTTTAATCATGTACCTGAGGCATTAAAGAGAGAGAATTGCACAAGTTAAAAAAATCTCTATATAGTTTACCCATATAGGACACAAGGCTAAGAGATAACATTTGCAATGATATCCAAATTAAAGAGAAAAAGTTATAAACTTACACCAATAAGCACACCAAATTCGATGCCAAGGAACAATGTTATAATACAAGTGATTGTCCAAAGGAAAAAATCCTTCTTGTCTGTGCGCCACAAGAACATGGCTTCATCATATTCCAACTGAAAACAAAAGATATTTATTAACAGATATAGCCCAAGTTTCAGAGAAAATAACTCACTTGTATATCTTTCTGATATATAGCTAAAGTGTTTGGCCTTGATAATCTGTCTGCTTCATATTCAGTATCAATAGCTAAAAGAGACTTTAACTAGGAGCTTAATTACTTACAAGGCTTATTCCGACAGAGAACACAATGGCAGCCAAAGCACACTGAAACAAGCAAGATAATTCTAAAGTGATTACAAAGTATCCAAAAAACTTCCACAAATTAAAAGGGATCAAACCTGAGGTATGTCTCTAAATAGTGGTGTCAGAAAATAAAGAGCACATCCTACTGTGACACCCATTGTGACTCCGGCTAATCCGGTCTGTGCACCACTCTCATGATTGAGAGTTGACCTTGTGAAGGAACCTGCAGGTTTCAATGAAAAATCAAAAAAAAGAAGATCTCAGCATCGAGAAACATAACGAATTGCGTAAGAATTTGATGAATTTCTGCTACATCGGAATTGTGACATTTAAACTTTACAATCTTTTACTAGGTTGGTAACAGGATTACCTGTTGCAGGGTATGCTGAGAAGAAAGAACCAAAGACATTTGCCATGCCAAGACCCAGTAACTGCAGGAGAAAAGCATAAAAGCATAAAGGAACGCCATGGTTTCTTCAGCTGTGCAAGGTGGAATGATGTAGCAAGAGTAGATAACATAAGGTCCATAGAGATATCTGTAAAATACCTCTTGGTTGGAGTCCAATTCATAACCATTTTTTGCTGCCAATGCTTTTGCAATCCCCAGGGATTCCTTGAAAGGAAAGATTATTGAACAATTTTGAAATATCAAAATGGAGTGAGGGAGAGATAGAGAAAGCCTACCAAAATGGCTACACCAGTAATGAGAACTGCAGTCGACATTAGTGACTTAGCATGCTGAAAACCTGTAGGAATGCGAAACCTTGGAAAGCCCTGAGGTACTTCACCTACCTTTTAGCATTAAACAAGAAAGCAAATTCTTTTACCTCTAAATTGCCAGAATCAAGAACAAAACCCAGAATATATGAGCATTAGATTTACTGATACGAAAGTTTACTAACAGAGATGTCTCACCACAGAAATTGAAGATGGATGGAAAAGCTTCACAAAAGTTGTGCCTAATATGACAGCCACCAGTGGTCCTGATGCCCGGAGGAACCTCAAGTTCTTCTTAGTTTTACCCTGCAGTTTCAAACCATAATTTAATACTCTTTCGATTCAATACGTGAACAGGAATCTTACGATCAGATAAGCCAGAAGTACACCCACCAGGTGCTTCAACAGAATTATTACTGCCAAAATACTGGAACCTAGAAGAAAGGGAGGCCAGGAAAACTACAAAATAAGAGAAAGCTGCAAACTTTAGTTTCAGTTTCATGTCGCTACAATAACAAACCAGCTTTTGGAAATCTATGATTGTGGGATCAATGTGAATTATGATAAGAAGAGATGAATTACTTTTCCTGCACCAGCAATGATACTTTTTGCAAGTGGCACAATGTTGTTGCTTCGCTCTATATTGTATCCCAGGAAGTACTTGGCCTGGGATAATGCTATAACAATTGCAGAAGAAGTGATACATCCGGAGAACACGGCGTGGCTGACAAAACGCAGAAGCCAACCCACCCTGCACAGCAGAAATTAGAGAAACATTTTATTATATTACATTACTAGAGTAATCAAGTGTTTGATCAATTCAAAGGGACTGGAAGTATACCTCAGAAGCCCCATTGCACATTCCAATACCCCAACCATAAACGCCAACAAAATGGCAAGCTCGACGTACAGATCACTTGAAGGTTCAGCAATGCCGCTCAGAGTATCTGAAACTATGAGTGACACCAAGGTCACAGGGCCTATAGCCGCCTGGCGCGAAGAACCGAACACAGCATACACGAAGATGGGAACAAAGCCAGAATCTGCACAGATTGAAAACTGGTATTTTACATGCAGAAAAATTTTGATTGATCAGAGAAAAAAAAAATGAAAGCAGAATAGTCATTAATTCAGGAGATGATACTAACACAGCCCATAAATTGGATGTAGTCCTGCTAGCTTCGCATAAGACATTGCCTGTTCCAATTAGCAGAGTTAGCAATTAACGATCATATATAACAATTCTACGCACATATCAAACGTATAGCTGAAACATTGATGAACAAAGCATGAACAAGCTGGATTTGAACATATCATGCATAATCAAATGAATTGAGAGAATGATTCATGCAGTTGCATGAAGTAACTTATGCAGATTATTTAATGCATGAAACTAAACATATCAGTATCTATGTGGTTGTACCAATCCATGTTTGCGATGACCAAATGATCAATCTTTTCCCTAGAAGTACAAAGGTGAGCAAACTACTGAAACTGGTTGCACCTGAGGCACGAGCATGACGCCGACAGTGATCCCGGCTACGACATCCATGCCCAGGCAATCGCGGTACCGGTAATTGCGAATCCACTGACTGCAAGGGAGCAGAATCTCTGCCCACTCCCAGTACGACATGCTCCGGAGCTTCGACCGCCATCGGGAGAACACATTGCCGGATGCCGACGATGACAGACGGAGCGCCGCAGATGACACCTCCCGGCCAGCTGCTGCAATGCTGCCACCATTGGAGAGTTCCAAATCGCTGGATGCTGCATACAAGATGTCCATGGCCAACAATGACTTGACCTTCAATGCAGGGAGCCGTTAGTTGGAGACTAATTTGAGGCCTCAAGAACATGATACTTATAGTAGTCAAGTGGAAAGTAACTAAATTCCTACTTGTAATGTTATCAAGTTGGCTTATTGGTCCTACTTTCGTCCACTAAAATTATTTAATCTGCGGACTGACAACATATGTCTGGGCATGTCAGTAGAGTTATTGTGCCGCGTGCGTAATTTCGTTCTAAATTCTCCAATGATTTTTGCTTTAATAAAAAGCATATGCAATTATGTACTGAAAAGGGGGATTTATGAGAAATATTGCAACATTTTGTGAACTCCTTTTCATGCATGATTAATTGGCCGTCCATCATCAGAAAAAGCACAAAGATTTGATTGAGGAATAAAAGGTTTACAGCAATTACTGTATGCTCAGAGATCAAATTATTATCCAAAAAAGAAAATTATGCAACAGACCATAATATGATGAATGATGCATAAAGCCTGATGAAGGTACATAGTCTTGTCAGTTTTCGAGAAGTTCGTGAGAGAAACTTCTATGATAGCAATAAATTTTGTTGGACATCAAAGTGAAGTTCAAAGAAAATGATCATATTACTTCAGACTGAAGTTCAAGAGGTCCGAAAAAACAGAGAAGAATTCATGTAGCCTGGAGATGGATAATGGGTCGGACCAATCGATTCAGTTTGATTTCGGTATGACATTTGATCGTACTCATCCAATTTCTTGGCACGACACGAACGTGATGCGCACGAGCCCAACACGATTCCTATGTGGAATATAAATATTTTCTTACACATATATTGCTAAAAAAATGATAAACAAAGTGTTCATTTATATTTTTAATTCGAATTTAAATTTCTCCTTAAATATATTTTTAAATTTAACTTATATAATATAGTACATATTAATATAATAATATCATACACTATTATTTAGTTACTAATGTACCTATTTATATAATTATATTAAATGCTATATTATATAATATGAAGTATTAAACTTTATTAATATAAAATTAAAATTTTATTTACAAAAAATAATAGAATAATACAGGCGCAATCTGTCACTGTAGGACACGGTGGACATGACCGAATTCAAGTCGGACTTTTAGAATGTCAATTTCAATACAGTGCGAGAGGATATGATTTTTTTCAACGTATAAATTCGGACATAAACACAATACAAGCTCGATAAAAACACGTGCAAATTTCCATCTAATGTAGGCCCTTTTTTTTCAAAGTAATGGATGGGGATTCACCTCCTCGTGGTCGACATGATGCCAACAACAATTAAACTTCGAGTTGCAGAACCACGTCTGGCTATTATTATTATTATTATTATTATTATTATTATTATTATTATTATTATTATTATTATTATTATTTCATAAATGAATAAAAATAATAAATATATCTAAAGTTATAATTTTAAAATATTAAAAATTATCATCCAGAAATTAAAATTGGGAATAAAAATGAATGAAAAATTCAGAAAAAATACATTATAAATGTACTTTAAAATTAGTTTTGGCGGCTCTGCACCCGAAATGACATGGATTAAAAAAAGCTACTTATTTAGTCCTCTGTATTTTCGTGTCTGGTTATGTGGCTATGGAAAAAGATATAAATTGCATGATCGTTTGAAAATTTTATCCGGTGACCAGTGCATGAACTTTCTTTGTTAAGAAGATAATGCGATCAGAATTCGTTCTCATAAAGAAGAAACAAAAGGAGACAAAACAAGGTCCTCCAATTTTTAACTTTTTTTCTTGCATTATTTATGATCTGTTTCGCTTAGTTATAATTAGTTTAAAATTATTTTAAATTCATTTAAAAAAATTCATATTTGATAAATAAAAAATGATATTTATAAGTTATTAGAGTATCAAGTTAAAAATATTCATCTGTTTATTTTTAAAAATATTGGCTTATTTTTTTAATCAATATATATTATTTTTTATTTATATTCTTTTAATGTTATTATTATATAATTTTAAGAGTATCTTAGTCAATAATTATTTTAACAAATATTACAATTACTTGTTAATATTATAAGTATTTTTATCCAAACATATAATTATTTGTATTTAAAAATAAATTTCAATCCTTAAATACTTATATTTTTTTAAAAAAATCAATTCTTAAATCCTTAAATGTTAATATTAGTATTTATCAGATATTTGTATCATCTAAGCTAAATAGACCTTTAGTCTTTTTATCAAGTACAATAGAATTTTTTTTCATTCTATTTAGTACATTCATTTAGATATTCTATATCATTATTATAATAAAAAATATCATATTATTTTAGTGATACGTCATATAAGACTATTAATAATATATTTAAGATAGACATCAAATAAAAAATTAATATTTATTTTATATGACGTGTATCAAAATATATTTTATTATTATCGTAATGTAGAATATTACACGCAACATTTAGTATAGTGGATAAAAAGATCAAGCATGCAATCAAACATAAAATTAAAGGACTAATGATAAATGAGGATCATAAAAATATAGAAGTCAAAGTCGAAGGATCATTTATAAAAGTTTCCCTATATAAATCGAATCTTATACATGCAACTAGTTGGATATTAGGAAAAAAATAAGTTTTATTCACTTAAGTTCTTCAACTTTCCTGGCTTTATTACGGAATAACTATTTAGCTATATTATATTGTGTGCTCTAATTATTAAGAATATAAATATAAAAATATTATTTTTTATTAAAATTATTAATAGTATATTTAATTTAACATAATATCAAAATCAAAGATTTTAAATCCAAACATTGATATTATTCGTATTAAAATTTAATTGCATTTTTTGTTTATCCACGTGCTGAGTTTTCAACTAGATCAAAGATGTTAGTCACCACATAAAAAATATAAATATAAAAAATATTTTTCCTATTAATCTAAGTTTTTAATATATATATATATATATATATA